>VXBH01002955.1:638249-665114 GCA_013400035.1 Rynchops niger | reverse complement strand
AAAAAAAAAAAAAAAAAGAAAGAAATAAAAAAGAAAATATTTTTGAAGGCAACACTAAAACTGACCTGTGCTACTGAAACTGTAGAGCACCCACGGACTGAGCATTACAGACTCCCTGATGGGGCGGTAAGGGGGTCTCCCATCTCTGGGTGTAAGGCGTCCCTCTGGGCAGGGCAGGTCGGGGAGAAGAGGGTGGGTGCATCTTGAAACACCTAGAAAGGGAAGGATTAAAATAGGTGGGACTTGAGCATATTTGCAAATATCGTTTCTTGCCTAACATTTAGAAAACTTGAATTCTCATTTCGACTAGCCCTAGTGCCTGATCCGGCAAGGTGCTGAGTGCTGTCTGTCAGGAGCCCCTATAGACTACTCAGAGCAAGAGCGAGAAGCAGAGCTGAGCCGGGGTGGCCCGGGCAGGCGAAGCCGCCGGTTCCCTGCGACTGCATTCCTGTTTTCCTTACTGCTTCACAGGTGCAACACTAACGCTACTGGAAACTAGGATATCTAAGCAATGTGCGTAAGAAACCGAGAAGCTAATACGTTCGGACTAGCAAAACTTCCTGCAGCAATGGGAACTGAGTGTTAACAGAACGGATGACAACTTTGTATTTTTTAAAATAGAACAAAAATAATCACCGTTTATGAGATATTTATTAAACTCTTTTTATTATGAATAAGTGCCGCATGGTGCAAGGTATAGTTGCTTTTAGATGGAAATGATGGTTCGACCTAATTTAATTTATTTTGTAATGATGAATCTACTTGCGTGCAGAGAGCCCACAGAAAACTCTATGCATCACCTAAGGGGGGAACTAATTTGTACCCTTTGCTTCTGTATGTTTCTAAAAAAGCCTGAAATATTTTATTTTTTCTTTTAAATTCCTGCTTTCATTTTTTACTCTTAGGCTTGGAATCTCAACACTCGAGGGCCTGACTCAAAGGTAGTTTAATTTAATTGTACTCACGTTGATTTTAGCGACCACTCGACCAAGCCATATGAGAATGAGGTACCCGATTCCCCTTGGGTGAATTAGGTGTAGTGAGAGGAGCATCTGATTCCTGTAGGTTCCTCTGAGTATACCTGTCGTCTTTGTCCAGGAAATCTCTGCTACCAGAAGACTAGAGAAGTGGTGAGAAGAAAAAAAATTGTGATTTGGAAATCTTGGCTCACTGGTGGTGGGAGATCTCAACCAAACTGTTAAAACCTCTTTAAGTCTTAATTTATCTTGTGATGGCCACAGCATCAGTGGCTCAGTGGTGGTTTGGACACGAGGCTTTCAGCTAGTGGAACCAAGTTCTCCAGGATAACCCTGGAGGAGCTGCCTTAACATCCCAAAAAGCAAGTTGAACCCCCTCTCCCCCCGCAAGTAAACCCTGCCTACGCCTCTCTCCTTGCAAGAACCAAGACACAATTCTCATTTTTAAGCTAAAGTCTTCCCCTAGTCGCTGTTAAGCTCTGCTTAGCCCTCAGCCTGGCAGAGCGACATCGTTATTTTGGCAGGGGTGGGTTGGAGCCTTCATCCCTGCTTATTAAGAGTTTGCGTTCAGGTTACAACTCTGCTGGGATCCTTTTTCAGACTTCTGAACTCTGAGAGCTAAAGCAGATGGAGTGATGGGAACGATTTAAAAGTAGAAAATGTTGTGCTACTTTCTGTATCAACACACTATGGAGAAAGATATTACACAAGCTTTTTAAAAAAAAAATCAGAGGCAGACAAGAAAACTTTTTTTACCTACTTTTCGGCTAGGACAACATAAAAGAGTTCTAAAATTATTAAAGTTCTTGATGAAAGCTTTTTTTTACAAGAATCTTTATGCTTTCAAACTATAAATTATTTCCTACTTTTTGAGACTTCGTAATATTAAAATACTTTGATTAGATATGATAGAAGTAGAAGTTTGCAATGAAAAAAACCAACCTTCTGTCTCATTAGTGTGTCATACTAAGTGCTAATTAATTTACATCTAATTATAGTCGATGTATTTTTCAAGTGCAATTTCCCAGAACTATTTGTTTCCCACTGTGTTAATAAACTAATAGTTAGAAATGAGTCCTCATCCATGTTTACTGTAATTAAGAATAAAACCATTCCCTTTAAAACCAGGCGTTAGATGTAGGCTGTTTTTCTAAACTCATGTACATTGAACTGGAAGTTGACAGTGTGAGGTTTGCTTCGCGCGTTGGTTTTGTTCTTTTAATTGTCCTTCTCCAGTGAATGTGTTTAAAACCAACCATCTGGTTCCAGCCAAAGTCCAAAGCTCTTCTAGAGCCCAGATCATACCTGCAGAGGCACGTGCAGTCTTTTTACACCGCGTCGGCAAAAAAACAGTCTTGCCAAGCGTTTCGAGATGTTCCTCTTGGCCAGAGCCTCCTCCCCCAGAGCAGGGCTGGTTTCAGCAGCTCTCCGAGCGCGATGCCCTGCTTCGGTCCGAGCCAGAGCGTCTGCTCCTTCTCCAGCAGGCACCTCGGAAACGCGGAGCTGGAGCAGGGAAGTATTCATGGGATGCTCACGGGATACGGGGTCTGGACAGGGAACAAAGATACAGGGAGATAAGAGAGACCAGAGCTTTCGTCCTGTAGGAGAACAGGGGGCTGTGATTTAAAATTCATGCTGTATGTCAAATTTCAGTGGAATCATTTGTTCAACCAAAGCAGGAAAAATGTGGTTTCTTTTGAAAATTTCAGTTTAAAATATCCTCTGAAGATCAGCCGTTTCCTGGGAAAAACTTTGATTCTGACAAAACTGAAAAATTCGCGGCATTCCCGCCCATCAACAGTGTCTTGCTCCATGGCTGATCTATCTGAACAGAATTAGGTTGTGCTCGGACTTTGAAATCACTCAGTAATAGCTCAAAAAAAAAAAAAAAATCATTTGTTCTTCCACATCTCCGTGGTTTCCCTGGACAGTACTGAACACAAATTAGCCCCCATTTCTCAATAAGGCCTGCAGATATCATCATCATATCATTAATGATAATCTGTCTTTTGGTATTATCCTATAACATACTGTAACAGCAGACCTAAAAAAAAAAGGCTATTGGATCAGATTCGATTCTCCGAGAAACAAAGTTTCAGGTATATCGTCAGCACTCTCTTCCTAGTTTCTCATACACAATAGGAGTAAAATGAGAAATCACTTCCTACGTCCATACATCTAACAGTAAACTATCTTTTATATTTCCTTTTTCCTTTCTGTATGGATCACATATCCACAAGGGCTAATATATCATGTCCCTTGAGGTTCCATTTCTGTCTGCAGTTCTAAAGTGTTATTTCCACTGTGCTTCGGTTCTACTGGTATAATCACAACCATGTATAATGTACTTAATCCTTACTTTTTAAATAAACGGTTTTAAATGTATTCCCTTTTGTGTGGAGAAAGGTATATAGATTTCTAACTTCCCGATTCTCTGAGCTGAGATTTCTGTGTTTCATTTTTACACATTTCCACCTATTTTGATTGCAGCCGGGGGTGTTACTGGAAGCCAGTACATGAGAGAAAAAAAATATTCTCGTGGCCCTGCAGACCACGAAATCTCCAAGATAAGCTACCTTCACAACATTTCCAGGCATTTGGGTAGGAAACTAAGAAAAACCTTCTTATCTCCAGCCTGACCTTGGCCCATATGAGCCACACTCAGGTGCCCGTTTCGAGGCCAGTGTGTTGGCCAGGGGCGCTGCAAATCGCCATCAACACAAATAAGCCAGTGTCTTCTGAAGTCCTAGCCCCAAGCCCGTGCTTTGCCTCCGCCTTTTGAGGTTTCGTGTGAAGGTGCTCCCAGGCATCCTCCTCTCCCTGCTCTTGCCAGTTTTGCCTGAAGAAAGCTCGACCCCGCGTGCCGAAGCTCCACGGAAGCCTTGCTCTGATCACCACCATGAAACGCCAGCAGCAGGAGCGGCACCGACTGCTCAGCAGCCTCTCGCCGCTCCCAGACGTCCCAAACCATCCCTGGATCAAAGACAATATTCCTTCTTCAAATATCTCCTTTAACTTTGCCTTCCCTTGCCCCCAGATTGTCTGTAAAGATGAAGACTGCCAGCGTATCGCTACCCGCCTGCCTCTCCCCGTACGTATGATCAATTGGCCCGGCCGGAGGGAGGCAGGAGATTCATCTTTTGAAATGCCTCCGACACCCGGCAGCGAAGCCATTTGAAGTTCAAGGCCAAAGCCGGTTCCCTTGAACTAAAATAAATAAAGGCTCTTCCCGCATAGCCGAGCAATTCTGTGGGTAAATAGCCGCAGTGCGTGGCTGCCCTGCTGTGAACAGGGATGTATCAAGAAGTGAGGTTGTTTGAGGGGGAAGCAAAGACAGAGTCTTTAAGGCTTTGGAATGTGGAACGACAGTCCAGTGAGGAGGATGTGGCATTTCCTTGGAATGAGAAAGCTAACGAACATGGGAGGTGCCCAAAATAAAAGGGAATGAGGAGTGCTCTGCACCTGTCTGCGAAACGGCTCGTCTTACAGCCGCCGCCACCTTTCTTGAACGGAGCTGGAGGGATCGCTTACTGAAACGGCACACCCGGGCGGTATTTTAAGAGACCAGAGCCGCGGCTCAGCCGTGTGGGCAGCGGGGGCCGGCCGGCCCCACTGCGCTGCCAGGGCTGCCCAGAGGCCGGGCTGTGTCTGGCAGTGCGGGGTCACAGCTCCTGCTTCATGCCCATGGGGGTCTATTGAAAAGAAAAAATTAAAAAAACAAACCCAAACACGCACACATTTTGCTCTTGCCTTCAGTGAGGGCAGGATTTCAGCCCCAAAGCTATGGAGTTTTTGGAGGGTGCCGTTGGCGGCACTCCCGGGTGTGCAGAGCCGCCCACGCCCCGAGGTCTCACCGCACGGGGCGATGCAGGCTCAGGAGCTCCGGCATTGCTAAGGGGCTCCCGCGCGAAGAAAGCCGTTTGCTTTGAGCTGAGAGCAGACCAGGCGCGATCTCCTCCGCCCTGGGTTATTCTCCCCTGGGAAAGGTCTTCTGCAGAACATCGTTCTGCAAGGAGGGAACGGCAGAATTTGGTTAATCTGGTTGTGGCGAATGCTGAGGCTGGTCTGGAAAAAATACAGAAAAGTGCAAGTGCTGGGGAGCGGAGCCGAGCCAGCACCTCTGCTGGGGAACAAGTAATGCAATAGTTGGTCTTGAGACACCTCCTTTAGCATTTTCTCCGGTAGAGAAACATAATTGTGTCTCTCACTCACTGCTGCTAAAGTGCAACTAATTACAGCCCTCCCTGCTTCCCTACAGGCCCTCATTAATAGTCTGTTTATAGTTCATGTGATGTTGATTTTTAAATGTGACTTCTTGCCAGCTGACACAGGGACGCTGCAGGAACCGTTCCTAGAGGATTAGGCATCGTGGTCTTCTGGATGTGCAGAATATCTCGGGGGTTTCCCTTAGTCCGTTGCTCCTCCAGAAATCAGTTTTTCTTCTGCATGTCAGATGCCCGCCTGGCCCATGGAGCCCACCATCCCCCCCCCAGGGAGGGCAACGTCTCATCCATGCTGGGACAGGAGTTCCAGGTTGGGGACAGAGGCTCAGCCCATGGGCAGAGGAGCCTTTTGGCTCTCACCAGGGTGGTGGCAGGGGCTGCAAGTGGAGATCAAGGGACTGACCTGGCCAGCAGGTCGAGGGAAGGGATTCTACCCCTCTACTCCGCTCTGGTGGGACCCCACCTGGAGTACTGCGTGCAGCTCTGGACTCCTCAGCACAAGAAGGACATGGAGCTGTTGGAGCGGGGACAACGGAGACCATGAAGATGGTCAAAGGGCTGGAGCCCCTCTGCTGTGAAGACAGGCTGAGAGAGCTGGGGGGGTTCAGCCTGGAGAAAAGGCTCCAGGGAGACCTTAGAGCCCCTTCCAGTCCCTAAAGGGGCTCCAGGAAAGCTGGGGAGGGACTCTGGAGCAGGGAGTGTAATGACAGGACAGGGGTAATGGTTTTAAACTGAAAGAGACAAGATCTAGACTAGATCTCAGGAAGAAATTCTTGGCTGTGAGGGGGGTGAGCCCCTGGCCCAGGGTGCCCAGAGAAGCTGTGGCTGCCCCATCCCTGGAGGGGTTCAAGGCCAGGTTGGACGGGGCTTGGAGCCACCTGGGCTGGTGGGAGGTGTCCCTGCCCAGGGCAGGGGGTGCCACTGTGGGGGCTTTAAGGTCCCTTCCAACCTGAACCATTCTATGATTCTATGAATCTATGGTCACTGAATCACTGCCGACAGTCCCCAAACACGCGCCGAGGCCGTGCCGGGAGGAGCAGGCAGCAGCGCCCATGGGATGCACCTACATCATCTCGCACGGCAAACCCACAGAGCCCATGGGGAGCAACAACTCCACAAAACAGCTTCTTTCCCAGGGACCGGTGGCTCTAGGTCACTTTTTTTGGGTTGGGGACAACGTTTCACCTCAACAGCAGTAATGTGAGTGTTCAGTCTCCGGGGAAACCGCTGCCGCTCGCTTGAAGCTCATCGGAGCTCGTTCACACGCCCAGCTCCGCTCTGCAGGGGAGGGGAGGGAAGGATGAATATTCCCCTTCTGATTTCACTTTGGTAGTTTCCTGGGTATTGTTAGGAAACTCCAAACAAAACCAAACCCTGAGGAACCCAGATCAGAGGACCTAAATGAGAATAAAAAGCGTGATTCTTGCCAATACTGGAAGAGACACAAAGACCAACACCAACAAAAAAATTAATGAGTTTTCCCACCCCTGCAGTCCTTGTAGGTTGCAATTAGTCTAAAGCATGATGATTAGCACTTGCTTCCTCAGCAACCAGAACCTCGCTTTGTGCCCACATTTGCAAATACATTCACTTTCTTACACAACTTGTGGAGGACCTGTGGAGTTTGTAGCATCAGGGAAGCAAAGTCAGGATGCAGTTCCTAAGATTGACTGATGTCTAGCGAAATTTAAGAGACTACTTCAAAAGAAAAGGCATTACATTTTTAATGCCTTCCTTTTCTGGTTTAAGGTCTGTTCCCTTTGGGCTTTTCCACTTTCATGAGAACTCTGGGTTCTGGTTTAAATTTAAGCCTCTGATATTTCTCCCAGCCCCAACCTGGCACATCACAGTCCTATGCGGGGCTGTGAGCATCTTCCTAGAGACGTGCCCGCGATCTCTGGTCCCTGCCTTGCCCCACATCCCCAAGGCCCTCTCCCGTCCCCTTCCCCTCTGATTTTGCACCACGCACCTTGGCTCCTTCCCACAGCTCCCACCTCCCCGGCAGGAGTGGGGCACCAGACGCTGTACCAGGTTCAGACACGTCACCCTGCTCCCCAGGGGTGTCTATGCCAGCCCTGTCGCACATCAAGCAAAGCAATGTTAACACCCTTAAGTCATATTTCAATTGCAGTTATTTAGGATCGGTATTTTTTAACTTATTCTTCATTTTCTCTCCCTTTCCCACAGTCCCATTTCACCTTAACTCCTTGCTCCAGACTGTCATCACTAATTTAAGCTGAACCCTCTGCACCTTTCTTTTGACATCAAATTTGTGTGTTGATAAAACAGGCCTGGAGTATCTTTGACATTATCTCGACATGATAACAGGATATTTGCAGCTTTCCGCTGGCATTTTTTAACCATTCTTCTGACATTCAGGTACTATCACCCTCCTCAGTTTGGCACCGCAGTTGTAATGTCATCTCCATAGTGGCCTCTGCATTGACATTATCATCGAATTAGCTTTACGATCAGCTGAAATACCAAAGGGAATGAGAGAGGTTGCCCCCAGCCCTGGCAATCTGGGTTCGGGGCGACAGAAGTCACTTCCGAAGGAAGGAAAGGATGTGCTGGGCGGCCACTGGAGTTACTACACACAACAGGGAAAACCTGGGCGCTGGGAAAGCCAGCAAGCACTCGGGAGGTTTTGTAGTAGAAAAAAGACTACTCAGAATACGTCAGGTTAGTTAAAAATAATTATAATAAAAATAAACAATAAGTCTGCTTCTTTTGCCACTTCCTTTACGCCGCAGCGCTCACTCTGGAGGGAAGTCCAGCTCGGGACTCCGTGCAGAGGCTGCCGCCAGCTGAAGGCGTGTGGGCTCCGGGGCCATTAAACTGTTTAGGATAACACTGAACTCGGGCCCGACGCTATTATAAACACAGATGTTTTTATAACCTCGCTGAAAAGTTAATTGTCCTATTAATGCCTATTTCTGGGCATGCCGCAAGTCAAGAGATGACAACCCTCGGACGGCGGCTGTAGTGGCTCTGAGCGAGCGCCCGCCCGGTCGGCTCGCGGGAATCCAAAACAAACCCGGCGGGACGGGGCGGAAAGCTGAGCTCCGCCGGGCGCTGCTCTCGTTATGTGCATTAATAGCCTCCTCGCTGTGCCGGCTGACACAGCCCAGCAGCTGTCTGCGGCCGCCCCGCGCTCCCGGGCAGCGCGGGGCTGACATTTCCAAACGCTCAGATGCGCCAGGATTTCGGGAGACCTCGCGAATCACCCGCCGCGCTCCGCCGGGAGCACCGGGCTGGAGCGGGATGGACGAGAACAAACCCCTGAAGGTCCGGCTGACGTTCTCCGTGATCCTGGTTGGCGTCTCCCTCCTGTTTGCAGCCGTAGTGACTGACCACTGGGCCGTGCTGAGCCCCAAAGTGGAGGAATATAACGCCACCTGCGAAGCGGCTCATTTCGGGCTATGGCGACTCTGTACAAAGCGGATTTTTATGCAGGAGCAAGGTCCCAAAGAGAAGGGCTGTGGGCCGATTACCCTGCCAGGAGGTAGGTGACCACTCACCAATGCGTGGGAGGAAGCGCCAGGCGGTCACGCCGGGCTTTGCTTAGGAGGTTGCAGGACGTGGCAGAAGGAAAATAGGGTCCGTGTTCCCATGGCACTTAATTCGGCATGGGGCTGCGTGGGGCTGGCTTCATGTTGGTCTGCAAACCCACCTCGTTCTCATCCCTCTCGCCCTCCGCGCGCGCTCGGCTGCCTTGCCCGTCGGTTTGTGACCATATTTGAGTCTCCTGTGCAGCAACGACAGCGGCGGGGAGAAGGGGAGGAGGATCGAGCAACGGTGGAAACCACCGAGGGAAATTGGGATGGAGGAAATTTTGCTGATATCGGCCAAGGGTCCCACAGCACCCAGGCACACTGATGGCAGCAGGCAAGAAAGGGGATTTATGGGCCCACCATACGTAGCTGGATCTTTAGGATTTCCAGATCCATATAGCTACAAAGGAACAGCCTTTTCGCGGCTGGCATTAGGTTATCTCCAAGCTATTTCAATAACAACCGTTCCTCAGGGCAAGGAGGAGCAGGGACCTGCAGTATGTTTTGCTAGCTTCCAAAAACAAGTCATAAACCGAGTTCGAAGCAATTTCTCAACGACTTACTGAGCCTCCTCACCTCTCGGCGGAGGCAGCCGGGTCCCACACGCGTCTCCACCACGGGCTCCTCCAGCGCGATCGATAGGGAGGGCGGCGGGGGAGCGGGCACGGCTGCTTTCCGGGAAGAACGTTACATTCCCATGGTAAAAGGAGCTCATTATGTTTTTGCTGATTGCAAAGTCAGCAACATTCGCGCTGCATGCACTAATACACTCCATCCGTGACCGAGCTACGCTGCTTTTTTAGACGGCTCACAGGGTACTGGATGCTTTCCAGAACAGAAATAACAGGATTGCCTTCATGTTAGACTCGCCGCTTGAAATGAAATATATATGTTAGCACATCTTTGAAAATTTCCTGTGAAAAATCTTGCTGCCTGGGCTTACTGTATACGCCCTGTATTACTGCAATTCTTTATCTCTTTGGCCAAATTGCATGTGCTGAGGAGAGGAGCTCAGCCTCGGCGTTCAGATCTGCCTCTAACCAAATTTGGGAGTGTGTCATCCATATGCTTAATGTCTCTCGCGAAGGTGCTTACGTGCCTAGGAACATATTCCTCACTGTACGCCTTTCCTCGCATGCGGAGGAAAACTCCCACAAAAGGAAAAAAACAATAGAAATTGGTGCATAAACACCAAAATTGCACAACTGCGGGGTAAATATAAAACTCATAAATATCCAGCTGTCTGCAAAAAGCAGATTCGCAGGCAGGGCAGCACGAAAGCAACTACTGTCTTTGACAGACATCAGCATGTGCTTGCACGGGCAGTGAATCACGTCCCAGCGCTGCCGTCCCGCCGGGCACAGCGAACGCCCCGGCGACGACGGAGGGGCTGAGCCACCCGCCTCACTCCGGAAGCGGTTTTCCAGTTTTTTGAAGATATTTGGGAATTTGGATGACATCCTATGCCGTAATCAGCATCCGAGGTTTCAAAGGGCGAAATCGGCACCTTAATTATAATATAAATATTTTAATCCCCGTTTTACTGACAGCAGGAACGCAGCAAGGGGAGGAGGGGGAAAGCGCAGCCCCCGCGGATCTGGGCTGCTAAACGATGCTGCGCCCGCATGGCTCGCGTTAGATTGATTTCACACTTCTGGGAAGAGATGTCGGCAGGGAAACACCGGGGTTGTGAAACCAGCAGCCGTCAGGAAAACGTGAATGAACAAACGTGCAGTAAAAGAGCAGGTGTGGGCACCAGTTTTCCTGAAAATCACGAGACGTAACCAGACATTACTGCCAGGACTGGCAAAGAAACATAAGAATTTATCACTGCATTAATAACCATTTACCAGTCACTCCCCGAGGAGGAAATGGATGGCATGATTAACATTATTTATTGGGTTTTGAGCTCAGCACGGTGCAAAAAGGGGAGGATGGCTTGGCTTGCATTCCACAAAGCAGGGCTGTGATTTAGGCAGAGCTTTAAAATTTTACAGCACTCTTCCGAGGATGCTGACAAATTGGAAAGGGTTCAGCATCCTGCTGTAAGAAATAGAAAGATCAGGGAGATGGCTGTTAAAACCGGGCAAAGTCAGATTAATACTGAGACATTTGTAACCGTGGGCAGCGGGGAGATTATACCGGCTGTAAACTGGGTTCACCCTCACCGCCAGCAACTGCGGGGCAGGTGTTGCCCTACAAGGTGGGCTCCCGTGTGCCTGCACGCGGGGCAGCGGCAGCGAGGATGCTCTGCAGCCTGCGTGTCCTGCCAGCAGGTTAAATAGGTCCTTGTCAATATGGGAACCTGAGTTCAGGCAACTGGAGAGGAAAACTGCTGGAGCAAATGGGTTACCAGCAGGGCTGTCTCCTTCCCTGTGTCCACACGAGAGACTCACTCTGCAAGACTGGTATTGAAATTAATGAACTCAAACTAGTTGGACTTACCATCTCCAAAACTCAAAGGCCTTCCCCTGGCTTGTCGGCCAGGTCCGAGCCGAGGCCTGGCCGCCTCCACCGCTCAGTCCTCACCTTAACACCTCCCCTAATCACAGCAGCAGGACCTGTCTCCCAAACCCAACACAAGGGGAAGCCTCAGGTTAAAATCCATTTTTTTTTCGAACCATCCAGCCTGCCACAAACCCCCACATGCTGGTGTCCATGTCAGGTTCAAGAGCAAGGTGGGCTCCAGCCCCTTCCCACTCCAATGCTCATGGGTGACAGGTGCCACCTGAAACTCCGCATGTCCCAAACACCTTGTGGCCTCTCTGCCCTTTCTTCCCCCATGAGGTCTCCATATTGCAGACCCCCAAGTTTTATCCACAGCTCAATGCGATTGCTTTTTGACTGTGTCCCACGGCTATGGTAGCTGCCACCCAGCCCCGTGGTGACGAGTGGCAGGAGAGGTTGGTTCTGCACGAGTAGAGGAAAGATGAACTGGCCCGTTTGCCCCTGCGCAGCCGTCACCCAGGAATGGTGGATCGGAAGGGAAGGGACCAGGAGGGCAGTAAGGGTGGGTGACCTGGGAGGGGAGGACACTGGGTGATAAACCGCAGGGTACAACCCTGACCTTCAGGCGAGCCTTAATGACTGCAGAGCCCCCGGGTTGTTCCCATCAGCAAACGGAGGTGACCTCACGGCAGAGAGAATGCAATTAGGGGTGGAGAGAGACAAAGACCGCCACACAGTTTTCATCCATTATAAAACCCATTTCAAATCCTATCCATTATGTAAATGTGGTGTGACACAAATGGGCTTTTCTCATATTCATGGTGGCACCAGAGAGGCATTGAAGTGCCTCAGTTCTCTCCAACAACAGGGAGCCCTGTTGAAACAGATACTCCCAGCTCAGCAGAGCACCGAAACATCTTTAAACTGAAAGCAATATAATATTTCACCAAAAGCAATCTAGTTATATTTCCTCACAATAAATACATTTTCCAAAAACACCCCCCCTAGAGCTAACCCGCTTCTGCCATAACCCCATTTATCGCACCTAGGCAGAGCTTCGCTATAAGCCACAAGGTGCGGAGGCGGCTCCTTTTCCTGCGGACCAGTCCATCTCTAAAACAAGGGTTTGTGTGCTCCCCTCTGCGGAGCATTCGCGGACGGGAGGGTGGACCGGGCTGGTTTGGTTCACCTGCAACGGACACAGAGCTGTGCCGTGTCCTCCATCACACCACGTCTGGGTGGCTTCACCTTGGGCTCTGCGCAGTCAGCACGCCTGGGGACTCCTTCCAGTTCAGCCTTGGAGAATTAATGAAAGGCCAAACCAAACAACCTAAGACGAAGTGTTCCAGTTCCATCCCACCTCCCTCCCCTTTAGCACAGGAGCCAAAGTATCCCCAGCCCGGATGCTCAGCCTCAGCCACCACGCAGTGGCTGGCAGCCGCACGCAGCCTCCGCTCTGGGGCTCCAAATTTGCAACTTCAGTCATAGAAGTCTGAGTTCAAATATGTTTCCTCCAGTCGTTTGCAGGGATAATAAAGAACAGGTCAGGAGATGCCAGAGCTGAACATTAACCTAGTCTCCAGCAAGGAGAAGGTGCAGATGAAATAAAAGTCAGCTTATAAAATTAAGTAGATAAGAGCGTCTCAAAGGAATCTTCCACTAACGGGCCCAAAAATGCTGCTTTACAGTTGCCTATCTCCTGGGAGAGAGAACATAAATCCTCCTTGAATCAGTAACTCCAAAATCTGCCATTCACATGACAGAAAAAAACAAGAAGCAGCAACAGGTAACATACAGTACGCTGGTGCCTTCTTGCCGCTAGAAATTAATGCTGTAAATAACTGCCTACATGCAGTATGTGCTCCCGTGTCCTGCCCCCGGGCCTGGCTCAGGCTCTGCCCCATGGCCATGGTCTGCGCTGGAGCAGCCTGTCCCAGCCTGGGTGTCAGAGGGGACCACAAAGTCCTCCCAGACCTCCCAGCATCTCCTGGAAACTGGTGCTAAAAAGAGCTGCTGGTGTTACCCAAGTGGCCCCTCACTGCAGGCGCTGTCTGTGTTTCGTGCCACCTTGGCCCCATTTCCCGGTCCCATGGGATCCCGTCCCGGGGTGCAGGAGGGGCGATGGGGCAGGCGTGGAGAGGGTCCTCTCCAGCGGCTCAGCAGAATAGTGCAATCAGAGCTGGCGCCGCTCAGCGCGCCTCCGCGATTGCACCCTTAAAGCCAAATTCCTGGCGACCAACTGTTCTCCCAGCTCCGTGCCCCTGCAAACCTTCAATTAAATCAGTTATAAATAGCGAGAACAGCCTCCACCCTAACCCCGCGGCTGCCAAAGCTTCGAGTCAGCAGGTCCTCACCAGACCCTTCCCCATCCCGCTGGGGCTGAGTATCCATCGACACCTCTTCGCTGGCTGGCTCTCACCAGGCTGAGCATGAAGCAATATCGTGGCCACTGAGAGACGCAGCTGCCGACTTCCCTCCTCCCAGTTCACTCCATAACCCCTCTATAAATACCCCACGTACCTGGCAGCGTGCTCACGTAAAGTCCACTAGAGGAACTTCATAAAGTTCCCGTTATCTAACTCTGCTGTCTTATCAAATTAGCTTAGTAGACCGCTCTGATGGGAGTGAACTTCGGCAAAGCCAGGCGGCACAGGAGCCTCTGTGCCCTCGGCTCGCAGGGTTTGATCAGCCTTCCCTTCCCTGGACAACCGCGTGCGGCTGCAGACAGCTTTTGTCTTTCTACTGACAGCCAAAACACCGTGTACTTTGCTCCATTGCACCAGCCTCATCTCTGGGACCCCCGTAGTGCGGTGACCCCCCCTGCCATGCAGCAACCCCCCCTGGGCTGCTCCCCCCTGCCAGCTGCTGCAGCACGGGGGTCTGCACACGGAAGGAGGGATGAGCCGGGAGGGAGAAGGTGGATGAGGACACTCCATCCTGCCTTTTTGGAGTCCAGGCTCACCACAGGAGTGGTGACCCTCCTACAGCCGATGGGGTGATGCCACTACGGAGCGGGTTGGCAGCGGGAAGGTGGGCCGAGGTGCCAGCTCAGCGGTGGGCACAGCCGGTCCCATCACCGGGAAACGCAGCTACACGGAGAGGCAGGAGCACGGGGCGGCCAAAGACAGAATGAGAAAAATTATTTGTAATTCACTTTTTAAACAGATGAGCAATCAGTGTGAAAAGCTCTGGGAGGGAGCCACCGACAACAGGTATCAGAGGGGGGTTCAGCCTTGTCCACGCTGGAGCCGGTGGCCTGGCACGTGTGTGCCACTCATCTGCTCCCAGATAAAACAGAGCCAGCTCCAGGTTCTCTGGGCCGCCAAGGATGGGGTACCTTAAAAACATTGCAAGTCTGATACATCAATAAAAACCAAGTTCAGTTTTACTACATATTAGCAGAGATTTCCAATCACGCTATATTTCCTTTCCTCTTTCAGAACACAACTGCTCCTACTTCAAGCACTTCACACCAGGGCAGAGCTCGGAGATATTTGAAGTAACCACCCAGAAAGGTAAGAATGATCGTGAAAAACATTTTCCTAACTGAGGTGATCACAAGGTCTAAAGTAAAGGGGTTCCCAAAATGAGGAGGGCTCAGTCCTGGTTCCGCTGAAAGGGGTACAGGAATTCCTGTCAGATACCACCAGCTGAGAAAAATGTAAAGAAAAAATGCTTTGAACAAGGTCAAATGCCAGCTTCCTGGGAAGAATAATTTTTATATATGATCACACCCACGAGTGTGATTTTATTCAAAGTTGTCCCACAAATATGTAACAATGCCAATACATAAGAAAACTGCAAAAATTCTTTTCAGCATAAAAATGACTGTACAACGTTGGCACTGTCCCTGACACTCTGAGCCTTTGCCGTCGAAGGGAGAAGGCATTAATAAAATCTAAATGAATAAATCATACCCCAAGCAGAGTCTTGACCCTGAAAAGAAGTACAGAGACTCTGTGAAGACCATTAGGAATTTTTATGCTTCATATTGATTTTATATGAAAGTCATGTAAAAAACAGGGCGATCAATGGAAGGAACAGAGACCCTACAAAGGCACCACAGTCAGTGTTTACAGAGCATGGATTTTGTTAACGGTCTCGCACAGACAAATTTCACTTTTCTAATAAGACCCTGATAAAGCCAAATATTTTTAGCACTCGTCTATCCTCTGCCCCTCTCCCTTTCTCGCCCTCTCATTAAGGACAAATTCCTTTCTTGTTTGCCACACGACATATTTTGCTGCGGAGTAAACGAGCTGCTGATTACATTACACATATTAAACAATCTGCTTTGCTTCCAGTGGAAACGATAATGGTGGAAAACCCTGCGGACAGGTTTTCTAAAAACGCAGTTGCCTGAGAGAGGCAAGACTGGGAAATTTAAGTGGCTAGAAAAGCGTACCTGTGAGCTACCTGCTTTTGCTCATTTATGTACTATCAGATCCAGCCATCTGATCTAAAAAATGCACCCGTTGCCTTCTTAGTCATTTTGGAAAAAAAATCAGGAAGAACTTTTCTTTGAAGCAAAAGAAAAAGCTTAAGCCCTAGCAAAAATTTTTACATTGAAACAAACTCTTTCAGGCAGTTCCAGCACGTAGTAAAGAGAAACGTTAAGGAAATTATAATAAAAGAGTGGTATGAAAAGCAATGAGAACAAAGAGGGATCCGCTGCTCCCTTTTGCAGAAATAGCTATGATTTGATGGGAGCTAATTAGTAACAGGCAAAAAAAAAATTCTTCGTGATTTTGCC
This sequence comes from Rynchops niger, assembly GCA_013400035.1. Taxonomy (NCBI): domain Eukaryota; kingdom Metazoa; phylum Chordata; class Aves; order Charadriiformes; family Laridae; genus Rynchops; species Rynchops niger. The sequence goes on along the minus strand of VXBH01002955.1, from coordinate 649,159 downwards.
TGGGAGAGATATTTTTTTAAATGGCTTGAAAGGCAAATATCATCCGGCACTGTGATGTTCACGCATGGCTACACGTGTTAAATATTAAACTAATCTGAAAACGAATGCAATATGTAAATGAAGGCCTGAATTATTCAATTAGCAATTCTGCCCCTCCATTCGGGCACTGGGGGAAGCGTCCGGCGCACGTCTTGGCTGGCTTAGCGAAAACCAGAACGTTTTATGGAGGGTTTAATTCTTTGCCCCAAAGAAGCTGGATTTTCACGGAGCTGGAAATCATTGTCTTAAAAGGGGAAAAAGGGGGATAAAAAAAAAAAAAAAGGTGCTATGCAAACGCTTCCTCTGGCCTCCTGCCCGCCCGGATTTTGAGGCCTATGGAGCCCACAGCCGCGTTCCTGCGCCGGTGCAACACCGGGACCAGGCGCGGGGGCCTTGTCGGGGCTCTGCAATACAGACAGGGAATAAAGATAGCCTCGAGCTGTCTATTTACTGGGAGAGCAGCGCCTGGGCCCAGCCAGGCTTCAACAACAACGTCTGTGCGGCAGAGCTACCCCAGCCCCAGCCAACACCGGTGCCACTTGCTCTTTCAGAGGCGTTTCCCCTTTTGCTCTGTTTCTATACCCTTCTCATTCAAAAGGTACATGGCCAATACCTGCCCCTGCTTTTCTTTGGGGGAAATACTCAATTCACCAGAGCCACCTCTCCACAGCAGCGGGAGGATACGTGTCTCTCGGACTGACCTACTGCAAAGTCACCAGAGCTGATGGGAGCACGCTCAAAATTTGCATACATTTGCATTTTTTTGGTGTTCTGTTTTGCTTTGGCAGAGTACAGCATTTCAGCTGCAGCCATTGCCATCTTCAGCGTTGGCTTTGCAATCATCGGAACAATCTGCGTCCTCTTATCCTTCAGGAAGAAGAGGGATTACCTGCTGAAGCCAGCATCCATGTTCTACACCTTCGCAGGTAGGAGGCTCGGTGCTCACATACCTGCACGCAGTTCACAGGACAACGTAGAGAATCTTAGATAGATCCCGGGAGGATGGAGACACTTCTAAAAATGCCCTGAAAGTGGCATTTTCTTCCTTAACAGTCAGGCTACAAGTCCCCAGGTGGTGCTCCAGCTGAGGAGCTCTGAAAACGTCCTCAGCAAGCATTACTCAGCAGCTTCGCTGTATTTTCTCCAACTACCTCTCAAAGGGGCATTTCTAGCATATTCAGTGCTGGCCACAGTGTAAACCGAGGATATAGACTATTCCATCTCATTTATTAAGACTCAAACCAAGGAAACAGCTGATCCAGGCCCAAAATACACAGCTGTCTCCCAAAACCACGAAGACTGCATTTTTGCGTGAGCTAATAATACCTTGACGTGCCACAATGACTGAAAGACAAAGGTGCAAATTCTTACTTCAGTAAAAAACTGACTCAGCCTTTGGAAGAGCTCCCTAGGGAATGCAATTATTCCTCCACCGCTTTGAGTTTCCCATCCAAGCCTGCCTAAGAGATCACACAAGTCACCGACCGACTTGGATGGCCGGGGTTATAGCAGAGCTCTCGGCGGTTGTGAGCGCTGGTTCCTTCAAACCTTGAAGTCAATGACTCACCTGTGAATCTCACTGCAATGCCAGCACGCAAAAAGACAGATGAGGTGGTTAATTACGGACGAAAGATTGACAGCTGGTTATTCAACCCACTGCTCCTGTCTTCCTTCAGGTCTCTGCATCATCATCTCTGTCGAAGTCATGAGACAATCGGTGAAAAGGATGATCGACAGCAAGGAGACGGTCTGGATGGAGTACAGCTACTCCTGGTCCTTCGCCTGTGCCTGCTCCTCCTTCGTCCTGCTCTTCATCTGCGGCATCGCCCTCCTCCTGATTGCGCTGCCTCGCTTCCCCCAGAACCCCTGGGAGACCTGCATGGATGCGGAACCGGAGCACTGATGTTCCCAGCACCCATGACAAAAAGAGCCAGAAAAGTGTTTTGAAATGATTTGTATTTTTTAAAATGTCTGGGTCTCACTATACAATGTGCACTCCATTAACTAAGGCCTTACTGAACCAAGGCATGCTCAATTGTAATTCTTGCTTTGTTTCTTCTTTATTTTTTCTTTTTTTTTTTTTTAAAGAAAGCAGAAAGACCGTTCAGCACCGGTGAGGGCCGCGGGTGCATGTCACCGCTCTGTGCCAGCCTGGGGACACCTTGGGCTGATGCCGCTGGGGGAAACGCGGCTGTGAGTCAGCTCGTGCCCCAGAGAAGACAGCTTTCTTAGGGAGAAGGTATTTGGTGTCGCTAGGGCTAAAGAGCAGATCCATGAGGGATATCGGGCTTTTACACCTCACCTGGTCAGAGACAGACAGTGAGAAATTCAAGTGCGTCTCCCCGTCCGTGCCGTCCTCCTCTGCCTCCCCAAGAAGGGGTAGTTCACCCCTCTGAAATAAGCTGGAGATCCTTACGCTATTCTATTAAACTGTTAAAATTTGGCAAGGAAAAAACCCCAACTCAAAACCCTAAACCCAACTTTGTCTAGCATTGGGATAAAACTTTCTCCTACAAATTTCTGCTCTGCAGTTCCATTCTTTTTGAATCAAGCACAAAAACGCTGCAAGATAGCTTTTGTTCTGCTTAAACTTTGACGGCAAATCCAAGAAGTGCTGAACATTAAGAGTGCTATTTTCCTTTAATAAAAAGCATAATCTTCCAGTAGCATGATTTTCTGGAAAACGATTTTGATGGATGAATCACTTGGCCCATCAAATTCTGCTAGGTCCAGAACGACAGCGTAATTCTGGATGGTATTTACCACACGGAGCTCTCATTTGTTCCTCGCAAATGGGCTTTTTAAGGATGCCGTGCTTTGCTCACTGCATGCGTATCTAAAACTACATTTTAGGAAAAATCCTTCAAGGCAGCTGTGAAGAAGAGGAGGATTTGGACTGAAACACCCAGGAGATTCAGCCCCGAAAACGCTAAAGAGCGCATCGCTGTTTACGTGTGCTTGAAGAACCGTGCGCCCGCGGCACGGCTGGTGGGGATGCTGCGGAGGCTGCTTGCGTTGCAGACCCCCCAGTGCTCCACCGCCTGCAGCACTGGGGGATACTGGGCCCCTCCGGCCAAGCCCTTTGCACCACCACAGTCCCCCAGCACCAAGCGGTGGGTGGGTTTTTTGCTTGGGTTGGTCGGGGTTTTGTTTTGTTTTTTGGTTTTGGGGGTTTTTTTTGAGAGTTCAATTTTCAGAATCTGCTCAGCATTTCCCCCCCGCCAAGTACAAAAAAGTATGTGTTTCACATTGCAGTTTTTTCACACAATAATTTAAAAAGCAGGAGAAAAGGAAACTGAAGTGCCCTTCCCTCCCCACTTACCTGTCCACAATTCTAAAAAAAAAAAAAAAACAAAACAAAACAAAACAAGAAAAACCCCAGACAGAACTCAGAACAGAAAATTTTGGATCATTTTGAGGAAATCAGGACCTGTTCAGTCATTTAAAGAAATTCCCCAGCAATCGAGGGGCTGCCCGTGGCCTGGGCCGGGTGCACCGAGCCCCAGCAGCCCCCAGCCCGACCCCGGCATCTCTCCGTTTCCCCACCAGTAGAGTGGCAGCGAGAACAGAAGCCTTTTGTGAAGTTGCATTAATATTTCTCAAGCTCTTTGAAGTTGAAAAGCAGTACAAATAACACATATATTATAAATTTTTGGGATAAAGCATTCATCGGCGCTCAGATCCGAGGATGAGCTGGGAACTCTGCCTGTCTCTCATCACGAGAGACAACTGCGAGCCTTCGAGTTGTCACCGAACCACTGTGAAACGCGAAATGGTTTTGAAATCTTATTTTAGGGTACAGAGCTGACATTCTTAATTTGCATTTGCATTCTTTGGGAAAACAGAGGCTGGTTTCTAGGGAGATCCTTTACATGTGACAACAGAAAGGGAAGTAGTTGGTGTGACCCCCACGGCGGCTGACCCCGGGGTGGGACATCCAAACACCCGCAACACACGTTATTCCAAGCAAAGCAGCTGGCAGGCACAAAGGCATTCCCATCACCATCAAAATGACCTCACCTTGGACGTGCCATGGGGTGGGATAAGCGAGGGCTGGGGACACGGGACTAAGATCATCACCCCGTGAGGACCATGTGCTGTGCCCCCGGGAAGCCCTTCGGCCCCGCGAAGCGCCATCCCTCTCTTGCAACGCTTCTACTGGGACAAAGTGATTTCTAGGTGGCTTCTTATCCTGATGGGCCACCCTGTTGCCCAGCCAAGGAGCTGCTTACTCCCCTTCGCGCTATTCACGAGCAAAATTTTGGAAGGTCTCACTTGTCTCTGCCCCTCTGCCAGGGCTGAACCGCTTCGCCCAAGCCCCAGTGAGGGCAACGGCAAGATTCCCAGTGAGTGCTGGGTCCGGCCCGGATCAGAGGTTTTACCGCCTCGCTGGGATCGCTTTGCTCCTGGGGCAGAGAAAACACACAGCTGGCGGCAGCGAGACCCAAACCCCCAGGCAGCAGCTCAGACGCCTCCTGAAGCTCCTCAACTCGTTAAGCTTGATTCCCTCTCTGCTCTAAGATGGGGTTTTTTGATCGTTCACTACTTCGTACGGTCCCTGCAAGACTGAGAAGCACGCGGATGACTTCATTTTCCGGATATGAAGAAACACTGACGAGGGACTCGTGCATTTAATTGGTCATTGGTATTCACAGTGGGAAAGGCACTGCTCCTACAGCAGGTTTGTCCTGGGGAGCTGATAGTGTGTTTTGAGAGAGTTAATAAAAATGATTGGCCCTCATAAAGGAAAAAGAATATAATGTTGCGGGGGGAGCTGTAACCAGTTGAGTTTTCATTCTCTCAGCTGAGCAAATAGCAGGGAATTGCCACCAAAATTTCAGGAACGTAGCAAGAAAACACGAATGAAACGTCCTTGCTGGCAGGGAGTCACCAGAGCGAAAGGGGGATGGGAACCCAGCTGCTGCACGGCCACGAGGAACCCAGGTGGGTTTGGGCGAGGGCCTGAGAGCCGAGTGGGAAACACGCACCAGGGAGAGGAAAGGCAAATCAACCCGCGGAACACGGGACGACCACCAGCCACCATGAAATCTTGAGCGTGGGCCCTGCCACTACCAGACCCGTGGACACCTTTGGTCACGGGTCTCTTGGGCACATGCCATTGCCACGCCGTAAACCAACACCACTGGCCAGCACCGAGGTGCCCCGGGGCATCGCACGTGACATGGCGTTGCGAGATTTCGGTTGCTGAAGCCCGCCCGCCGCACCGCAAAGCCCAAGTGTTAAATCGCAGAGTCAACACAACAGAAGACGTGAAGCTTTTGGTTTATGTAAGAGTACGATGTGCCGTTAGGCAAAAGGCGTGGAGAGAATCTGCTTCCCTTACTTTTAAATGCTGTGTTGTGAGAATTTAATGTGCAGAAAAGGTGCCAGACTAACAGCCCTGAAGAACAAAACGGCCTGTTTAGCAGGCGGCTGAGCGCGCGGCACAGCCTTCGTCTGCAGCGGCACCGCAGCCCCAGCGGCCGGCCCCAGGCGCGCCGGGGGGGAAGCGCTCACCCCGAGCTCGCGGGTCACGCGGGTGTAGAGCATGCGAGGGCGCAGAGGTGGGTGCGTGCAGCAAAGGAAAGGCACATTCAGAAACCTCGGTACAAAACCCTACTTTTCCCTCAGTCCGTCTCTGAAGAGGGCCGGCAGACGCCCGAAGCTCAGGTGTTTGACCACCCTGGCAATGTATTTTATGTATAATAAATATATACATTTACGTATAAGTGTAATTTATAAAGACACAGGTACACTTACTTGATTCTTTTTTTCCCTGCTCCCTTTCCACTCACTTGCTTCCGTGTGGCCCATCACTTCTCTTTTCTCCCTGCGTTGACGGCTGTGGAAATTATTTCTAGAGGGTCCGAAAGATCTGAGAGTCTTTGCCCCCCCGCAATGATGTCCTTGGCCTGCTGCAGAGGGGCGCTTTCTCTCCTGGGCTTGCAGCTCTTGAGGAACACACCTGATACAAGAGGTCACCAAGAGACGGCTGTTGGCAGGGTTACATCCTGCCAGCCCCAGGGAGGGCCTTGGGGACCAACACCGAGCCCTTGGTCTCCATCAGTGCGCTCCAGTCGGGCACCTGCGTGCCAGGAACCCGACCAACGTGCAGAAACGGTTTATAGCATAAACTTCATTTTCAACGTCACTTAAAATAGGCTTCTGCTTTCACGGTGGGGCAGTGGCTCTTTGAGTGCCATATTACTTTTATAACTTAAATATTAGGCTGTATAACTTAAGTATTAGGCTGCTCTGTACCACAAATTACACCCACAGCAACAGGATCGGTTTTCAAGGCACCTATTCGGTTTTTTTTCCCTTTCCATTATCACCAAGAGGGCAAGAAAAGAGCATCACGTCTTTGTTTTGACTGAAGCAGAGGACGAGATTGTTCTTGCTTTGTCATACTTGATCGATGTTCTGGCTCCGGCGAAGCGACTGAACGTAAATCCAAGCCATACAGCCACCACGTACGCAGACTCCGCATCCACGCAGACAGCGGGCTGCTCTTCTGCTTTCGAAAAGAAATGCAGAGAAGGGAATAAACTCGGATTTCTGGCCTACTTTCTTTTTACCAGAACCAGCAGCTCAAGTCTGGTTTGGCAGGGCCGAGCCCCAGGGTTCAGCTTTGTGTCCGCTGCCACTGGTCTCACTGGGAACACCCTGATGGCCCTACAGCAGGTCTCCTGTGAAAGCATCTGCCCCTCAGGAAGGAGCAAGTCTTACGGAAAACGGACTGACAACATCTTCTAACTAGTCTTGGATCGTTCAGATCGCAGAGCATTTTCTGTTAATTTATCAGCAGCATTTATTAATCCTTATGAGGTAAAAACTTCTCAACGTTTCTCAACTAAAGCTAAAGTTGCCAAAAAAACCCCACACCTGGAACTGACGCTTCCATCGCGTTTGCTGTAAATCCTTTTACCTTTCTTGAATGAAAGAAAAGAACTTGGAATGAGTCAATCCCTGCTCCCTGACACAGCTCTCAAAAAGATACTGGCGCGAGTATCGCTGTACCAACAGAAATCGCCCCCATTTCATGGCAAGGAATACGACGTGCACATTTGCCCAGGCACCATACATCACCACCACCCCCCTTGACAAGTTAATCGGCCGCGGTGTTTCTAGGAAAACTAGAAACTTAAACCAACAAAACAAAAGGAATGGGTTGACTGACGACAGGGGCAGAGCAGGGCGCACCGTGGGCTTACTGCTCGGGAAACGTGCGGGCTCCGATATGCCCGAGTTCGCTCTGAAGAGAGAGCGGAGAGTGGTCAAACGCGCTGCGCTCAGTGCTATTTAGAGCAGAGATATCACATACATAGCAAAAGAATTGCTTATAGAGCATGATCTCTGCTAAAAAAGAAACAGCTGAACTTGACAAATCTGGGAACAAAACGCTCATTAATCAAAGCAGGGAATGGTACTCACGGCCTGTAAAGTCAGTGGAAGCACTCGCGCGCCCAGGTCAGCAATGCCACAGCCCATGCAATTAAGTGAAACAGCGCAAACTCTACTAGACGACAGCTTCCAGGAGAAAATATGGATGCAAGAGCTTTGGTGCTAATTAACCAGCTTTTACGCATAACGCTCTTCATTGGTTGTACGGTGGGAACACTCGAGGCTGCCACCTGAATAGCAGGCGAGCGCTGCAACGGCCGAGGACTTCGCTGGACGGGAGGGAGGGGAACCGTCCCCGCGACACCTCTGGGTTATGAGGAGCTCCGCGCCGCGGGCAGACCCCAGAAGGTGCCCCCAGGTGGGTCCCCCGCAGTGTCCTACGGAGAGGGGAGCCGGGCACGCTGCCGCGGGGCACACGGCAGCCGGGAAACTAAGGAGAGGAGAGGGGAGCGCCGGGAGGGCTCTGCCCGACGCCGGCAGCAGCAGAGCTCTCTCCAGAACCAGGCTGGCGCCTGCCGGCACCACCAGACCAGGCAAACACCTTCACACCCCACACCGTAACAAAGTTCACCCGGGGCGCCGCAGGGAAGCGCCACACCGCCACACGGTGCAGGTGTTCTCCAGAATCCATCGCCGCGTAACCCCTGGGCTCTCGGAGGCGAGCAGCATCGCCTCCCGCTCCGTTTTCTGGCTCAGTGAGGCCACGTCTAAAGCTTGGAGTTCCGTGAGAATTCAGTCTTCAGACACACACAGGGAAACCTACCGGCCGCAGTCGGTAAGTAGCTATTTAAGGGTAGAAGCTCTATTTGGGGGGAAAAAAAAATAAATTATAGTCCAAATACTTTTTAAAAAATCTTTCTCTCAATTCTTTATTAGTTCTTAACACCACACTGACAACCTCCCATGCCATATCCCGATTTTTCTCACGAAAAATTAGAATTAAAGAGAATAAAACCTGAACTTATTCCTGGTATTAAATACAAGCTTTCTAAATTCAGACTGGGATGACCCTGTCATTTACGTTTTCCCCAGACAACCACAGGGGTTTATTCCTGGACAAGGAGCACGGGATTTGGCACTAATTGTACTTGTAAGTGTGACGTTTTAGCCAAAAAAAACAGTCAAGGAGCCAAATCCTCAGTTGGTGCATATGCCCAGGCCTCCATTCATTTCCTCTGAGTTGAGACAATTTACACAAACCGAGAATCTAAACTCATCATTTTGAATTTTGTCTGTAACTGCAACAGTTCACACTTACTGTGCAGCCTGAGCCGGTGCCCACTGGAGCCACCCGCGAGGCTTAGTTTGATTTTAATAAGAGTTCGATTAAAGCCCTAGAAGAGTTTACAAAACAGTTTGGGGGGTTTTTTAAACCGCTATGACTTCAATAAACTTTGGATAATGCGCTCTAAAAACAGAAGATCTCTCTCAGGGCCATATCCACGACATATAAAGGCTAGACAAGACATCTCAAAATAAATAATCTTTTGGGGAAAAAAAAAAAAAAAAAAAAAAAAAAAAAAATTAAGAAATGCCACTGATTCATGCTAAACATCTCCAAAGCTGGCAGAAGATCCCTACTATACCATCCCCGAACTCCCGGGTGAGAGCACTTAGGAGAATTTAGAGCCAAAACCAGCAGATTTTCATAAGGCTACAGAATCGAAGTCGTAAGCCAGGGAGCAAATGCTCCTTTACCCATAATATTTCCAGTGCAGATAAAATGCCAGTGTAAAACAGAATAAAACGCGGTGACATGCGACCATCTCCCCCTTAACTAATTGACAGATAGCAGTAAATTAACAAGTGATGTTTATTAGTTTAATATTCAAATATGGTGAACAGAATCAAGAGACTGCTCCATATAAATGAGTGATTTTGAAACCCCTGAAATTACAATGCCGACTCGGCGAAGTGAAGTGCATTGGAGCCCTACCTCTCTGCCACGGCCTGGCGCAGCCCAGCCAGAGCCAGCTCCTCCCCGGCCTCAGCGCCCAGGCACACGCTTTTCCCTCCTCTCCCCGCGGCGCCAGGCGCTCCGGTGAGGAGAACTGGCCCAGCTCCACTGGAATAAAAAGACTGAGGATAATTTACACCGAGCGCGCGCCCGGCCCTTCCAAACGAATTTCCCCTGGAACCTATTTCTGCAACCGTCAGCTCGGCAAAAACCCATTTCACAGTAGTTTTGCTTGATTCAAGGTTGCAGAATTTGGCCTCTCCTCGTTTTTGGGTCCTCTTGATTTGATGCCATATGCTGAAGTGCTAAGCAGGACTTGGCAGGGGCTCTCCCCTCCCCCAGCATCTTTAGTTTGGTATAGGCATTAGGAAATAAATTAACGAGTTACGCGTGCTTTTCTTTACAGCAAAAGGAAGGAAAAAAGTTTTCCGGCTAAGTTTCTGAATCATGAACCAGCAGAGATTTATCATGAAGAATTTACATGCAAACCTCTGCAGCGTACTGAGTCTAAGTCAAGCCCGTTATATGAAGACCCTTGCCTTAAAAGATGAAGCCAAATGCAAAAACCCCGGATTGTAACCAGAGCAAAAATCGGACTGAACACAGCAGCGGCCACTGCTCATTACTAAGGTGTCCCATGGACAGCTGTGGAGATCTGAAATCGCCCCCCCCAGCTCTAAAATTTTAATTCTTGTATGAATGAAGGAATACCCCAAATACAGCCAGCTCAGCCCCTGTGAAATACTTCCCGGATTTAAAGTTATTTCTTCAAGCGTAAAAGAAGATCTACTTCATCTGGAGAAATCCACAGCCCCGGCCCCACTCCATCTCCCAGCTGCAGAAGCACGAACAGCCGGCGAGACCAGAAATCTTTATGGACAAAGTTCATCTTCTGAGTTTTCATCCACACTTTTTACTTTAATTTTTAAATATCTTTTTTTTTTTTTTTTCAGTTTGTATTCCTGAAGGGCCAGGTTTGTGAAGAACTTATAGCAGAACTCGTATAGATAAATAACCTGGTAACCATTCTTGTCCCCCAAAGATTTAGATTAATTTGGATACAGCTTTGACAAACATTAAATCTCTTCTTTAATGATGTTCCTCAAACAAAACAGTTAGCAAAATATCTGAATTTCCTTGTATAATGTCACATTTTAATGTAAACATCAAATAATGTACCAAAAGTTTTACCGGAAAAAAAAAAAATTAAAGCGGCACAATTCTTTATACCACTGGAGAAGGGGGGAGGAAAAAGCCAGATTACAAACATTTACACATGCATAGTGGAAAAAAAAATTAAACAAACAAACAAAAAAGTATTTTACTAAATTCACGCATTTTTTTTTTAAAATAGTTATTAAATCTACTAAGCACCAACATACCTAAAAATTTATTTTCAGCTTCATGATTCATTTAAAAAACCTATCAAATTAACTTTTCAAACAAGCTTATATTACTAGCTTGTCCAAAAATAAAATGTAGAGGTTTTTTTGTGGTTTTTTTTTTTTTT
>VXBH01002955.1:588216-638185 GCA_013400035.1 Rynchops niger | reverse complement strand
TTTTTTTTTTTTTTTTTAAAGTATACCAATACTTTTTATGTGAATGTTTCCAAACAATGGCATAGGTGTCTGCAAAGAATGCCTTTACTTTACCCTACAGTGGATGGAAAATACAATACCACATCATACAGAATCTAAAACTATAAAAGTCTGAGAATGCAGCATCCCTTCACAAAAAAGCTGATAAAACTGAAAGTATTTAGAAGATGCTGCACCTTTATTTAAAAAAAAAAAAAAAAATTAAATGAATTTAAGCAGAAATAACATACATTTTTACATTAACTGGCCATTTCTGGTACAGAAACCCAGCATAGTATGCTAATGTTATTGAATAAATGTAAATGCTACTTACAATCTTCTTAAATACAATTTAGACAAACTTTTTTTTCTTTTTTTCCTTTTTTCTTTTTTTTTTTTTTTCTTTTTTTTAAAGTTGTACAGGTAACCTCTCAGCTGCTAGTTTAACGCAACGTATCATTAACATTACACAAATTAAAAAATAACATGTGTGTGTTTTCCTACAGAAAAGCTTCCAAAAGAACCGACCCACATCAAAAAAATGCAAAATAATGGAATATAATTAAAAAATTAGTTGCAAGTCTAGCAGCAAAGCAATTAAGTGAGGATATATTTACTAATATAAACAAAGGGAATATTTGCAACTACAGGTGAAGCCCCAACTACCTTAGATCTACTGACACAAATAAAAATTAAATTCTCTCTAAAAAAAATAATCTGATTATTTAAAATAGGAGTAAAAGCCATTGCTACCTGATGAACTACCTAGGCTAAGTTCCTGAAACAAAGACAAAGGGTCGCTATTCTTTTTTGTCTGCTCAGGAGGAGGTTTGGGCTTTGGCGGAGCCCGCAGAGCACTTGCGTAGGACATGACGGGCTTGTTTCCCCCCGCGTTCTGCTGGCTGGTGCTGTTGGACTCCACGATCTGCTTGTTGGGCATGAGAGGAGGGAACTGGCCCAGGTGTTGGAGCACGCTGTAGTTGAAGGAATTGGGGAGCTGGATGTTTTCGGCCTTCAGGTGTTCCTCTGGGGGCTTGACCGTCTTCGGAGGAGCTGCGAAAGGAGGAACCAGACTTTGTCTAAATGAAGAGCTCCGACTAAGGAAATCTATGACAGCAACCCCAAACAAGCACTGAGGGGCACTGAAACCACCTCTCCTGGTAGCCACCACCACCAGTTTCCTGTATTTAGTCACTCTGGGTCCTAGAAAATTTCTTACTATTCTGTCTAGCTTCACTCCCAGCCATTGGATCTGGCATTACCTTGTCAGCCATGCCGAGCAGCCTGACATTATTACACGTCTTCTCCACGTCCGCCGACCTACAGAGCTCCCAACCCCCAACCTGCAGTCCTGCCCAGCCCGCTCTAGCAGACGCGCTGAAGGTAAACTGCTTCAGAAGGGGATACACTCGGAACACTTTATCCACTGAGACAGCACAAAGAGTATTTCACTCTTCTTGCTTCATAGCTTAATAGGCTAAAATTAAAATTTACAGCACCGTATGTAATTCATTCTCAAACAGCAATTCAGAGTCCCGAATGCCAACCAACTCATTATTGATATTTTCATCTGAATGCATTCCTGCTAATTGATATGTTCTTGCTCCACATTTAACAACTCCTGTAACTGTCAGAAAAAATGGTGCTTTAAACCATGGGTATAAAACTGCTTTCAAGTGAATTTCCTGAATCCTAATGAGGCATCTTACTTTTGGCTGCAGAATCCTGCTGTCTTACACAGCTAGAGAAACTCGACACTGAAATGCAGGTAGACATTCTATCTAAAACAGCCCAGGAGCTGGGCAACAGAAAAATGGATATGGAAAGAACATAAGCAAAACAGTTTTGCTAGGGTTGCTACAATTAAAAAAAAACCAAACCTAGAAAACTAGAATGCACGCAAAAACACCTCCCCAGAATAACCACAGCACTCAAGAGAAGGCAAGTAATGACAAGCAGGGCCACAGGTGAAAGCTACGTGTGGCGGAAGTGTCTAACAGAAGAAAAAATATGAAATAAACATCTTGAGTAAGAACTTAAATAATTTTCTTTCAATCAACAGGAAAAGCAATGCAAATCAAGCTCTCAAATTGCAATTTTGGAAAGTGCCTGCATACAGCAAGACGATTCACGGCCGCTCTGCCTGCACTCCGTAAATCCACACGGATTTAACCCAATCCTTGTGCCACAGCCGTTTCTGTACTAGAAACACAAGCCCTTGAACGGTCTGGAGTCGTGATCGCTCGCTCTCAGGCAACGAAGACGCAGGACTAGTTCACAGCATCTCTTTCTCATGGGGTTTTATTTCATGGATAAAAATCAATAGTAACTAGAAACGTTGAAGTTACTGGTCATTAACCCTTAGCACTATAAAACACATTTGGGCTTTAAATATGCTCATCGTGGCCAGCGAGCTGTAAATGCAGAAAAGCACAGTGGCCATAAAGATGGGGATTTGTTCGCATGAACTATTAGATACAGGGTAATGTTGCATATACATTTATTTACAAAACAGAAACCATGCTTAACTACAACAACAAATATTTTTGTAGCAAGTGCAGATACTAGTCAAAACCTGCCCCTTCCCTTTGGGAGTTACTATTAGACAGCAGATGTGTGGATAAGGTACTTTTCACACACACAGATTTGCTCTGAGGATTTTACTCACAAAGGTGCTCTCACCCTTTACGTTAACGCAAGGAAACGCGGTACCAGCTGATCCCAGCGTCATCTCGCCAGGGTTCTGGGCTCCCGGTAGGTAACCCCCGAGCCCAGAGAGCCACCGCAGAGACGGGTGCCACTCCTGAGGACACACTGTCCTGCACTCAGCTCCTTCATTTTCAGTAAAAATATAAAAAGATTGAAGGAGGTGCCCTGAACTCGAAGCTTTGAACTAAGTACAAAAGACGCTGCCATAAATATGGTTTTGTAAAATAACATTTTCACACTTTGGAAATGAAAATGCACATTAGGAACTTAACTCTTGAGCGCTGTCACTGACACAAACCGCGTTTCTCCTATTCAGTCTACACTGCATGTTTCTACTTCACAATTACCATACTATGAAATTACAAAATGTTTTAAGTTTATAAATTTGACCAAAAGCAATTAGATCTAAGGGCAATAAAACCAACTTATAAGTTGCACATTATTAAGTGTTTTTAATACACTGGGAGAGTTTTCCTATGTTTATTAATTCGATTTTTAATTATCATTGAAGCCTTTCAAGCAAAATCATGGAGAAGAAACTGTACTATCTTGGTAATTTTGTTTTTTTTTTTACAAACATTAAAAATACGGAGAACAAAAGAATAGCTGCACTGCTCCAACTCTCTACCTGCAGCTTTTTTTAATCCCTGAAAAGCTAATGGAGTTTCTGCCTGCTAAACCAGTCAGCGCTGCTGCTGCCACCAGGGAAGCCAGGGTCCAGTGTGATTCCTCCACGGCGAGAGTTTAAACTTCATCATTACTTTGATGAAGTACCAGAATTTACGAGGAAATACACTGAAATTAGTAATTCACATTTGTGTCATTCCTCCTCCAGACTGTAATATCAACAAGAAACATCACTGATTCTGGAAACAGACAATCTATCCTGCAAACAAATCCCATTAGTTACCTTAGCTCCTTCTGGCAAAAACCCAGTTGCACTTGCAACCACTGTAAGAGCATGTGTGGGTTTACTAGAATTTTTGTGACAAGACTAAGAAGCAGTATTGCTTTTTGTAGATGGAGAATACTCAACAGTTTCTTCTTTAGACATCAGCATGTTCTGGGATGTTAAAAAGATTGCAAATGAAAATAGGGTTACTCTAAGCAAACCTTTAACTACTAAAACAATGAATATTTCAAAAATCTTTGCTTAAATTAATTGGTATTTGAAGAGATGGCAGGAAACACCTGACGGAAAAAGAAAAGGAAAAAAAAAAACCACAAACAAAAAATGAAAAACCAACCAACCTTTTCACTTAGACTTGCTCACTCCAGCCTAAATAGTCTACTTAAGGGAGCAGAGAGAAGCAGAGAAGCAAAGCTCAAGTCTGTACGTACCTAACAGCTCCCGGGGTGGAACTGCTCTGTTGGCTCCGTTGCATGGAATGTTTGGGTACGGGGCAGATGAGGAGGAGTTTACCCACAACTCAGGTGGTGAATAGTTGAAAGATGACTGGTTACTGTGGTCCTGAAGCTCTTTACACTGACCAAGACTGTCTTGAGGAGTGCTTAATTCTTCAGAACAAGCCTGGACTGAACTAGAGGAAATTCGTCTTTGGTACAACGGCCTGCCTGGTCCTCTTGGTTCATACTGTGAACAGCAAAACAAAACAAAAAAAAAGGCCTTTTGCTCCTTTTATTCAACTACATGTATCAAATATCATTTTTCCAGCCAATTTCTTTCCCTTACAGAAAAAACAGAAAAAAATTCCCATGTATTTAGAAAAAAGACCTAATACATTTCAAGTTATATGTTGTATATTGCAGTCACTGATAATGTATTTTAATCACACAAAACAGACACAGAATTTTAAAGGAAGTGCAAAGAAAATCAACTGAGATTCCTTAATTCTTATTAGTCTTTACATATCTCACTCCTACGTGGGAGACGTTATCAAATAGCGAGGAGGAAGATACCCAGCATTTACAAAGGAAGCAAAGGAAGCACACGACCGTAAAAGAGCAAGAGAAAATGTTCAATTGCAATATAGTGAGGAAAAAAATGTCTCTCCGTTTCCAAAGGACAAACGAGTGACTTGTATTGCAGGACCTGGGGAAGCACGATCCAGTTGTATACTGGATTTTGGGTATGTGTGAGAAGTGTGGGCCCTCAGGAGAAATAGTGCAGAGAATTTTATCTGAAGCCACAGAAATTACTTGCGTCCATAAACCCTTTAAGATCGTGTAGATGAAGATGGCAGGAGCTCCATTAATGAGCCTGTTGGCTTCAAGAGTTCAGATTTAAGGACTCTCTAAACTTAATCTTAAGATTCAAAGCAAGTGTGTTGCGATACAGTTTATTTTTATAAATCAACACAGTATTTGCTCCCTTCTGCGCTGTACTGACTAACAAGAGCACAAATAACAGAAAAGTCATAGATGTAAATCTGTACTTGGTAAAAAGTAAACATCCTAGTGAAATGTCACAAAAATATAGCTAAATAAACATCAAATAACTTGCTTGCTATGCTCCAATATCGTTATTATATCAACCACAAAAAACAGACAGGGAAAAAAACGCGCATGAAAGAAAACTGTAATATCTCATTACAGCCGCCACACTACTGTGATCTATCAAGGGAACAGGACTTAGATATCCTGTCACCCTCCTCTCTTGGGGACAGTCTTCTGTAACAAAAAACCCCAAAATTCAGAGGTTACTGCCCGAATCACACCCAACAAGTATACTTTATTGAGTTTAACAGGCAATTCGGTATGTAATGAGGAGGTTGTCAAAGTCCTGGACGCTTGCAAGTACAGGATCAGACAGAATAACCCACGTATTCCCTTTGATATGCAGTTCAAATCTGGTTTGACTAAACACATGCAAAAGCTTTCAAGTATCAAGTCAATCAATAGTTTTATAAATGCTGATTGAAAAAACAGTTTAGTAAGGACACCAGAAGTCATGACATCCCCCTGATATCTGTCTTATATGAGGGATCTCTGTTAAAAATACACATAAAACCAAATTTTTATTTCTTTGTGCATTCAGTCCTACCTATCAGCTGAACTAGCAGTCTTGGAAACTTTACAACCAAGTCTCCGTCTTGTAACACTTCTACTGCATTTGGCATTTCTGTCACACATTTCGAAAGGAAGAAGAAATAAGAACTAAAACGAATTTGCACTAATTACATAAAGGCTCACTCTATTTGTCTTCAGATAGCAGGAGCTGTCACAAACTCTACAGGATTATTTATTAGTTTATTAGTGCTGAAAAGCCATTGTTCCTATGTCCCGCTGTACTGACGGCATTAACTGTTGTCACAAAGTATTAGATTTTATACAAGGTGGTATGTCCTAATGGAGCGAGACGTAGCATTTCTAAATGAATAAAACCTTACTACAGCTCTAGCTGGGCCTGAGGATGCCTTTAACCTCTCTGGATCTGCGTAAGACAGAAATTTGTAAAATGCACTGGAATTCCATTTTAGTTATTTTGCTCGGGCACATAAACAAAATATTTTGAGAAGTCAAAAGACAAAGTATGTATTATGTGGGATAGTGATGAGCAGGGATACCCCCACAGCTTCTGTAAAAACCTTGACAAAAATGCATCCCAGAACAAGCCATTTAAGTACAAATATTGGATTACATGCAGTCAGCGCAAGATTATCCGAGAATATTAATTCTACATTCCTGGAATACAACCTGGCTCCAGCATACTGCTTGTCTACATATCATACACTCCTTAGCGCTGCGGATTCCAACGGGGATTAAAAACTCCTGTTCAGAACGTGACCTGTCCTGGCTGTATGAGCTTGCACAGTCTGCACCCCATCACACACCCCTCGGACTCCAGAACAAAAAAAGACCGAGAGGGACAGAGCCAGCTCTGGTGTGGCAGGGTCTGCGCTGGAGCCAGATCCGCAAAGCACAGCTGGACACCTCTGCACTGATTTCCCCCCAGAATACTCAGGATGGCTTTTACGCAGAACTAGCTCAGGCCAGGTGGGATTTTAGCTCAGGCCAGGTGGGATTTATTAAATCAGGTTTTGTACCACGTTGAAACAACTGCACTGCTACGGTCTCCAGTTCATAAGAAAAGTAACTCAACCGTATTCACAGTTTAATACTGAGCCAACTGGCTAACTGATTCAAGATGACTTTCCGGAGAGACATTTCATGAGTTTTCACCTGGGGTAGGTAAATGACACGCAGATAACAGAGCAATGATTGCAAAAAAAACCTATGAGTAACATTCAAATAGCCAAGACCTCCAGTTTAGTAGAGAAAATGTCATACCTGCAGTGATGATACCCACGAATACGCACAGGGCGAACAGAGAAGACGTAGAGAAAATTTCTACCTCACAGAAATTCCCAGTGTGAGCTTTTAATACGTGAGGTATTTTGCATTCATGACCACTTTTGAATATAATTTGATATTAAAATGACACAACAATTGCATACGCAGAGAAAAATACCCACCTCTTCTAAGCTGTGGAGCGAAGAAGCAGATACTGCTCGAGATGCGAGTGGATGAAATGGCTCCTGACCGACTGCATGCTGATGATTCGGTATTTGTATAAAAGGGTTTTGTTGCGACCTATGGGGCAATGGAGGTATACCGTAATGAAAGCCCTGCCCCATAAGGTGATTCTGCTGTAGGTTAGCATAAGTCCACGATCCATCAGGCTGCAGGTATTTCAAGGGAGATGGGGTTATATGTTCAGATGGCATCGAGAAAGGGGGATTGTATATTTGGGGTAAATGCTGCTGAAATGCTGGGTTACTGGGTATTTCAATGTCTCTGTTGTTTTCAGCAAAGTTAGGAAAGTGACCGCTGTGGTTAGAGTTGCAGGAAGGAGAAGGGAGTGCTGGTGGGCTTCTGGGCTGAACTTGTCTGTATTGCAACAGTCTTGACTGAGGGGGTGGCATTTCAGCTAAGTCCCGACTTTCGCTTTGATCACGGTGTGACAGTTCTCTCAGCAAATCCTGGAACCTGTATTGACAGAATAAATGTATCAAGAAAAAGAAAAAATGTTTTGCTGAAATCCCACTCTTTTTGAGGTGGAGAAAACGCAAAACACAAAACACTGAACTTAAATATACTCATCTTTGCGCTTTCTGACCCTAACTTCAAAGGATATGACTGTGAGCAATCAGAAATTAGGCACAAGAGGATTAACTGGATGAAATACCTACCTGAATTATCTCAAAGTTTTGAGATTTCCCTTTTCAGTCACAAGAATCAATTTTTTGTTATCTCTTAAGAGACAACTAAGGCAAGGATTTCCTGCTTTATTATACAAAGTAGTTAAAGAAAATTTTAACCCCTTAAAAGGCAAAAAACCCCAGAACAATCAGGGATTCCCCTCACTTGCACAATATACTTCCGAACTTCTTCAAAAGGTCCAGAACATTCAATTCAGCACTTCCCAGAGTCAGATAAGAGGGCATTTAGATGCTTTACTATGGCTATAACAAACCAGATGGAAAATAAAGCATAGTGGGAGATGACAGTAAACAGAGGCAATTTAAAAATCCAGCCTTTACAATATACATGATTAAAGCTGATGACCGCTGGAACCATTTTTCAGTTTATGTTCAACAGCTTCCTTTCTTGCCCCCTAATGCTCCATCTTAAATATACGCATTTTTTTTTTAATCTGCTTTTAAAAGCAAAGGCTTTTTGAAAAGGAAGAAAAGTTTAGGTTTCACTGGGGAGCAGTGCTTGGGGAGGGGTTGGTTTGTTTCTTTTCAGGCACATAAATTTGAGGCTGCCAATTCAATTTGAAGAATTTACAACTTAAATAGGCCTTAACTACACTCGGACACCTCTTTTATAAACCCAAGGTTGTTACTCTCTCTCCGTTCCTTATTCCATAAATACACCACTGAAAAGCTCCATAAAAGTATTTTTTCCACTGCAGCTTTACTACCCGACATACTAACAGAATAAAGCATAACACATAATAAAAGCATAGTCGTAAGTCAGCCTGCCAACTGTTTCACCCTTCACAATAACAGCAGCGAAAAGCAATACCTTTAAGTGTCTTGCACTTGATCACCGTGTTACAGACAGGTGCCCACTGCTCAATTTTACACAAGCTCTGACGACTCAGTAAACAAATACCTTGAATATGTTGCCTCTGTTTCATCTTCTGTATTACTGGCAAGTTTCCAGTTTGCCCTAACTTGCTGCTGTTGATGCAATCCAATTGGTTGCTGAGGAAGATGTGGTAGATGAGGATGGTGATGGTGTTGATATGGAATAGTGCCTTGACTGAGATAGGCATTATGTTCATTCCATTGCTGTAACCTGGCTTGTTGTTGCTGCCTTATTGTTTCCAAAGCTACATTTCCATGCATACGATCTATAAAAATAGTTTTAAGAAAAAAATTTATCTAATGCCCCTTTTTAAAGATCTTTATGTCAGAAAAAAAAGAATACTTTTTATACAGTATATTCCAGGCCCTATTATACACTAACTGCATTGCAGTGTATAACCTGGTTATTTAAATCATATAAACATGAATCTTCTAATAAAGTGCTGAATATTCAAACATGCCTCAAGCAGCAAATTATGCTCAATGACATTACTTATGGAAACTAACCCAGCAATGACCCAATTCAGAGCAATACGCCTGAAAAGGTAAATACCTCCCTTCGTTTTCACTTCAATGTAGTTATAATTGCACACTCTGAATTTAAATGAAGAAAAGTCACCTACCTAAAGTGTCCCCTAAGGGCATTCCCGATGGATTCTCTTCAATGAAGTTGTTCAAGTGGGTTGGCAGAACAGGGTTGTGCTGTGCAATAGGCCTCAAAGGATTATTGACTTCTTGTAACATAGGTGGGGGGTGTTGTTCTGAAATCACAGCATCTACAGCAGGAGAATGTGGTCGGTGGGGAATTGGATTATTAAAAAAAGATTGGCTGGGGCCTGCCGGGTAAGCAGGGGAAAGCTGCGAAGGTGGTGGAGGCTGCTGATTCAAATGGTTATGCTGCTGAACTACCTGGCTTTGCTGGGGTGGCATTTGGTTTGGTTGTTCAGGCAAATGATTTTGTTGTTGACTTAAAAGGTTTTGCTGCTGTTGCAGAGGATACGGCTGCCTTGGTAGCTGTGACAGGTGCTGGAAGTGGCGGTTGGGAACTGCATACTGGGAGTGGGGTGGGGTGAGATGGAGATTCAGCTGCCTGGGGTTAAGGTTATCTTTGCGATGAAATTTAGCGTTAGGATAACCAACGCCGGAACGTGACTCTGGGCTTCTATTCTGAGAATTTGCTTCTAAGTCAACCTAGAAAAAGAGAATGAAAAACTCTGAAAAAATCACATTAAAAACCCTACGCAAAAAACATGTCAGTAATGAATAAATTCATTAAAAGAGAGAATATTAAAAAACAAACAAATAACCCTACCCACAAACCCAAATAAGACAAACCCACCTGCTTGGATTCTGGGGGTTTCTTCTCAGGTGTTCGAATTTTACTGATTTCAGGTCCAGCAGTGTTTTCAGTTTTACCTAAAAGCATTTAAGAAATTAATAAGTTTCAATAGAAAAATTATTATTTATTGGGGTTTTTTCCCCCCAAGACGCAGAAAATTTAGACTTATTAGCATAGCATTTACAGCATCATAGACATTTCATATAATTTACCCAGATAACACTTCTCCTTTAAACTCTGCACTCTGTCCATTAATCATCACTAAGTAGTTCTTCCAACTTAACTGCAAATAACATCAGCAGTAGTTACCACTGGACTGCAGAACAGACAGACCAATTTTACAATACACGCACATCCCAACTTTGTTTACTTTCTCCTCTGAACCTCTCAATATCGTACTTATTCTATCTGTAATGGCAAATGACAGGTTATTTCCCCAGCTCTGTAGATCCCTCAAGGTCGCCTAAAAGAGACACAGAAGAAAATTCTTTCCGCAATACCCTATTTAAAGTACACACTCCCTCAAAACAAAATTAATCTGCAATGCAATTTCAACAACTAACCATTTCGACTTTGTTCATGTTGCTCCTTGTCCTGATGCTGAAGCTGCTGCTGCTGTCCTAGGCTAACTGGCGAGTGATGTCCCAGGCCATAAGGAATAGGAGACCCACGCCCATGTGCCTGTAACAGGTTCATATTATATGCCATAGCTGCTTGATGAGTAATGAGTCGAGGGTCAACTGCAAACCTACCCTGATACCCCGTCCACGGTACCTACATAATTTAAGGAAAAAAAAAAAAAGAAAAAAAAAAGGGGGGGGGGGGGGAAGATGCAATCACATTAAAGGAAGTACAGTAACAAGCACACTGATATTCGGTCAGTAACAAGCAGTTTTCCACGCATCGGATGACCTGACACACAACTGCTGGTGGTGCTGGGAAGGGAGAGCAATACGGGCAGGCTTAGCAGCAAGGGGCAGAGAGCAGAGATTTTGAAGGACTACCCTGGGAAAAAAGAATTGTATCAAAACCAATTCTTCTTTCAGTGGTTTAAAAATTCAGAGAGAAAAGACCGATCGACAAAATGTATTTTAATAAACTTTATATTAATCTCTTCTCTAAATAATAGAGGTGGGTGAAGTTCAAGAAAATAAAGAGCCCTTTCTCTTGGTAGTTAAAAGAGGCATTAGGCTATGTCTCAAGGTGGAAACATAGAGAGAACCCTCTAACCTGAGGAAGTCGTTATGGTCCTTTTACCACCTAGCGTTGTGATCTCCGAACACAGAAGGAGGGGGCACACCGCACCTCTGCACCGCAAGACGCTTAGTGAAGTAAGAGGACTACTGGCAGAACCAACAGACTGTTGGTATGTTAAGAATGACAGGGCCACTCCAAAGTGTCTATACTACGTGACGCACGCATTGCAGATCATCTTCCTAAACATTTGCAGTAAAACCTACCTCCTAAAGCATGTAAGAGAGTCAGGAATTTTTACGTTTTAAATTTTATTCCTAAAAGGAATGCAAAGGAAGACAGCTCTGTATCAAGGCAGTTCAATCTCAACCCGTAGGGAATATATAAAAGGAGGACAATGTCTGAATAAGAGGAGAGTGCGGGGCAAGTAACCATCAACACAGGCTGACAAAGCACCCGTTACTGAGGACAGCAGACAACCTCCTCGTGTTTTTACCTTAGATATGGAAACTACCTTAAACAAAGCAAAGAGATCGCTTTATCTTACATGAACATAAACACGTTTTACTGCAGTCCCTACTTGTTTTAAGTGTAACAACTCCCAAGTAATTCTTTTTTTAAATTAGTATTTGCCCTTGAAATGTGCACTTTGAACTTTAGCTTTAGGCTACTACCGCATCTGTACAATCTCAAATCATCTCCAACAAGCTTCTTTGCAAATGCAGCAGTATCGTTAGTACCTCAGTCTTCCCACTTAATTATTTTTAAAAATCCATCCTCAGGGAAGGTGAGCTCAAAATACTTACTTTTAGTATGTTTCTTTTGATTGGAAATACATAAAAATATATTAACCTTGGAACAGTAAGACAGAGCTTTTTAAATTATCTTGGTTTGATATTAATATAATGTGAGCAAGCATGACAAAGATACAGCTGCTGGCCTTCTCATTGCATTTAAGTTTATCCATCAAACGCAGATTTCTGGTAAGCTAGGAAAAAGGAAAATTCCTTGACTTCGCAAAGAAAACCAATCTATAGCTGCCAGCTGATCCAACACGTACAACTGAAACTAGAGTCCCTACAGCAAGTCCCCTATAGAGCATCCATTACCTAAACTCCAACAGAGGACTTACATAGTTATTAAAAACCAAACGAACTACATGCCAATGTTTAGCATTACGAATGGAGTCAAACACATCTGCACGTGTGGGTTCCTTGTCCTTCACATCTTCAGGAGTTGCGTACAACACATAAGTGTTAATCCACAACATCGCTTCTGCTGCCTTGGTTCTTCCTGCCCTATTCTCCTACCGGAATATCGGACTGTGGATAAAAATAAAGTAGAGACTGCTCCTTTAATTTGTGTAAGTTTTGGTGAGAGAGTTTTATTTGTAATGCAAAATTCCAAACTTAAATGTTGTCTAAAAACCCAATTAGGGATCTTCATTGTGTTCTTAAATGTCATTAAGGAAAAGGACTGGAGAGGAAACTGGTTTGCTATGAGGTTCTGGAAGGGGAAAACATCCCATTATGCTTATTTTTCTTATCACTTCACTTCAGACACCTTGCACTGCAGACATCCAAAGCTGGTAATTTAAAGTGTATGAAGCCAATAAAGAGAAACAAGCTCTGTCTGAGTCACCTATGTCTCTCCAATGATTAAGAACTGGACTAGGCAATTAATTCAGATGCAGGTATCTCAAGTCAGATGAGACAGATCCCACTGGTGTGCTTAAACCTGGAGCTGAGAAAATACACCAAGTTACATGAACATGAAATTGCTTTTAGGCTGCCTGGAGGTATTTGTGGGAGCAGTGTTTTTAAGTCCTCATTTTCTGGTGGTCCTCTGCACAGCCACTCCCAGAACCAGCTAAGCCCGTGTATTTGAAGCAAAATGCTGAAAAAGCCTGCAAAATATTTACTGGTTTTGGCATTCATTTTTGTACATACAATAATTGGGGAGGGAGGGGGGTCTAAACAGAAAATGATTTCTTACAGGCAAAGGCACAGACATGACCATATTTCCTCCATAGACAGCAGGTACATAGAGAATACTTGTCCCAGTGTGTGGATCTATCCTTTGAACAGGACTTGGAGATTTCCCCAGATTGGGGTGAGGTCCCAGAGGAGGAGGGGGAGGAGTATACGCTCGGATAGGATTTCCAATTAAAACAGAAGGATTGGGCTGAACTGAAAAGAAAGAAAAAAAAAAGATATATACAGACAAATAAAAGAAGTTACATACACAAAAAGAATATGAATACTATCTCTTTCTTTCTTTTTTCACCTTAATAGCATCTATCTTTACAAAGCATGTGTGCAACTCTCTAACAGCATAGGTCTGCCACACCGAGAGAAAGCATTAATCAAATCCCATATCCTATTTCAATAATCTGAAGAGGCAGAAAATACGAGTTGAGATACAGAGAAACAGGTAGCTCGTAACTGCATTAATGAAAGAAGGTCCCAAACCAATTAAACATGCAGACAGTCAGAGCAGCTGTTAAACACTGCATCAAAAACTAGAATCGTGCTTCTTTCTTTAGCAGGGAAGACAGGCTTTAAATTAGTTCTTTTTCAAATCAATAATAAAATTATTACACTGTTGGATGCTACCTTGCAAAAGTAGGATCAGTAATATCTGGATATATGACAGCACAACATAAGTTCAAAGTACATCATAAAACAGTGCATGCGATATATGTCCTGACTGATAGTGCAAATACAGAGGTATTTTACATCGTGAATTTCAAACACAGCCATTTTTATATGGCCAACAACAATGTTGTGTTAAGGCTGGAACATCAGTGTGCGCAACACCTATAAAGGGATAGCCTTGGAAAAACCTCATTTCCTCACTCTATAACCTATTTCCCAAACGCACACAAGAAGTAAATGGCTTTCAAATGGAGAACGGACCAGACAGTAACTTCACGTAACTTGAGTATCAACTTTGCTGAAGCCAAATCAGCGTGAGCTCAGAGGAATTCCTTCATTAACAGCAGAGATACTTACCAATTCCATCAGGTGGGAAATGGTCATTCTGGTTATGATGATGGACCTTGCCCTTTAAAAGGAAAAACAATCACAGTAATGCTTTGCATTGTCATGTAAGCGAAAGCTTTTTATTTCAAGGAACATTATAATTAAATATAAAATAGACTTTGAAAGAAGTCAGCCCAACATTTCATTCTTACACATGCAACTGTCCAGTTCTATCACCTGACTATGAATGAATGAAGTTGGACATTAAATACCAGTAATTCAATTAACCACTAGGTCGTTACCAGTCCCTCCGGGGATACTCCCTCCCAAGGCCTGTGTTAGATGCAAGGAGAGTTACAGACAGCTACTTTCTTTTCTCACTGTTTTATAATTTACCACTGTCTCACTGCTTTTAGGAGCAGCACCTGGTACTAACGTAACTCTCCATATTCCTCTTCCATGGCGGCTCTTAGTGGCAGAATGATCCATTTTCTTTTCCAGGTTTCAACTCAAGAACCTTGGAGACAAGTAGCTGCCACCGGTTTTACTCCATTGCTCACCCAGCCTCGTTAGACATTGTCTCCCCACCCCATCCCATTAGCTGCTTCTGGACTTTGGCCCCTTAGTGACTGCTCCTCCAAAAGTCCAATAGAGTCAAGAACCAGAGTACGCCAGAGAAATCGTTTTTCCTTCATGAATTGTACATCAGAAAAGGATGTTAACAGAACTGAGTTATCCCTCCTACATGCTCATGAGTTTACAGCATCAACTAATTAGTTAATATTCACAAACTGTGAGCACACATTCAAATGCCAGTATGCTCTTAAGTCTTTTGCAGGATAGGAATATCTTACTTAATCTGGACCTAAGTACATTCACAAGTTCAAAATAAATCTAAAAATTCCTTCATGCTGCAAAACTTTTCTTGCCCAGGAGATAAGTCTGGGCATTTTTCCAGCGGTCTGAGCAAATTAGTCAGGGTACGAAGACAGGTTGTTTGACAATGTTGACTCATGCATAAACCAGATGAAAGAACCAGTCTCTGAATTTTCTTATCGTTTTCAAAATGAATTATTGAAAAATAAAACAATAATTGCTTTTCATTGTAGTACTTAAACAAAAGAAACCCGTTTATTCACTAAAGAGAGCAAGATTCAACCTAAAACTGTAGCAGAGCTACATGCCTTAATCAGTCGTGGTTAGTACAAGGCATTTCTGTATCGGTTATGGTGTCCGTTAACATCCAGCTGTATGTGCAGACGTCTCATGTATCTCTGTTCTACCTACCATACTTGTATCTCATAGGGGCCATATTTTTAAAACCGAAATAGCAAATAATCACATAAATTCGTAAGAACAGCTGTCCTGTTGAACCAGAGCTTCAGCACGTAACGGTATCAGACTGGTAACTATAAGTCAACGGGGGCCATTTGTAAATTGGGGAAGGGAGGTGTTGGCTTTCTTTTGTCTTTTTCTTTTAATAGCTTTGGTGGCTTAATGACTTCATTATAGTCTATTAACGACTAAACCGTTATCGTTTCTCAAAGACTTCCAGACCAAAGTTCACTTCCCTACCCATCCACAAAACACCTTAAACCTACACTTTAACTGATGGTGACTGAGAGCACTGGAGCACAGATACATTCAGTTTCCTCTAAAAACCTGCTCCAATTTCAGAGTATAAAAATCCTCGTTACATAAAGGCACTCAGAGGAAACTCAGACCAAGATTTAGGTGGCTTGAGGCAGCTAACAGCCTCATCGCTCCTAGGATCCCCCTTTAGTGAACGGACAGGAAAAGAGAGTGTTCTTCAGAGAATTAATCAGGCCTGTGGCCCTCACTGACTGTATAAAGTATCTGGGACGACAGCGGATCCCGATGAAGTGCCTGAATCCTGGCCGCAAAGCTGGAGCACAGGCAGTGAGCGGGAGATGGGCAGAGTTGTAAGATTCAGAGCCTAATTCACTCTATGCTATCGACCCTGCAGGAAGCTCCGAGTTCTGAACAGCTTTCATCACCGTTAATTGAGGCTGTGCCCCTCCATCTCTGCTGTCCCTCCCGCAGTTCCACCACCCCCGGCCAGGCCACACCAGGCGGGCGCAGGCAGGTGCCCCCCCAGACATGGCTGCCATGAGGCGCAGCAGGCCGCAGCCAGCCAGCTCCATCTTAGCTGTTCGCTTCTCAGAGACAGGACTGACTTCTTTAAAAAATAAACAGCAAAGAGGTTTTTTGTGTCCCTGCATAAATCCAAGAGCAATTTGGCTGAATAAGAAGGTGCCGTTTTTACAAAATCACTTTTCACCACTTGTGAAAAACAAGGCCTGAACTGCACGGCTGTCCACAAACTCACCACAAAACACCGCATCAAAGGCTGTTCTCATTTTTTCGCTACAAAATACACCAGTGCTAGGTTCTTAATCTTTCATCTTTTAATGTTAACTAATGTACTTAGGAGGTCTAACATACGCAAAGCTAACCATCTGCTTTTAACACTTCAGCAAAGGGACATGTATCGCTTATCACAGCCATTTTCTGAGTGTGTTTGTGTATTACCTGCTCGCTTCACTGCTGCTACTGCACGTGCTAGCTGTCAATTGTATTCAGAGGGAAGAGGTTTCATTTTAATTATGATATAGGTGGTTAAAACACTTCAGATCTTAAACTGAAAACACAGTGCTGGCAGTTTGAAAGTGTCTCTCTTGATTTCTCCAGCACAAGTGCCTAGTTTACTAACAAACGAAGAAAAATAAACAGAACAGTCTTTTCACAAGGCTCTCGCTTCCCCCACCCACTCCTTGTTTTGTTTTGGGTTTGGTTTTTTTTTTTTTATGTACTATACCTGCATTTTCAAATACTTTTCTTTCATTTTAGGAAACAAAAAATATTAATAGTGATGTTCTGTTATTACAGAAAACGCATCCAAGGCTGAAGCCCTCATAAAAAATGAGAGTGCAGCAATGACTTTATAAAGCCAATCATTTTTTAATTCAGGTTTTTCTGTAGGCCTAGTGTTTTGACACATGACTAGATGCTTTGGAAATCTGGTGTTTGTTTCAGATAGTAATGCATCTTGATGAAGAAACCAAATGTTCTCACTTACAAACACTCTTTTGGGAAGGACTGCCAAAGGCAAGGCTTTCCTTTTTGTACTGTTAAAAAGCCTGTCGTAAAAATTTCATTTAAATGATGCAGCCTGCAACAAAAATCCAAAGCTATGGAAAATATGTACATTTCTTCCTTCTTGTACAACAGAATTCATCACAAAGCTGACAACCTGCATTTTAGTTGCATCTCTAAACACAATTTAATTAAACTATAACTCAAATGATTTTGAAATAAACTACAAAGAACTATTAAAATGGAATTGATTACAAATATATCACCCCCCAAAAAAGCTCCAAAATTTAGTTTTAATCTTTATCATCCTAAAGAACGTATGTATTTTCATCACTTTTTTACCTGCTTTTATAAAAACAGATGATAAAATTACCACTGAGTGATAATTTCACCTCTCTGCCCTCTTGATGCTAATGAAATTTGGCCTTCTGAAGGACATTATCAGTGAGCTAATCTATGCAATATACTGTTTACAACATATTTTTAATTAAATCAAACAATTATCTCGCATAAGTCCTTGAATTTCAAATGTGATTTTTAGATGAAACCAAATCACATTTGGCTATTATTTTGTGGTTTCCTTACGCTCCCTGCCACTGTCTACATCGACCTGTTGTTTCTCAGAGTACAGTCCGAGCACACGCTGCTCGGCACAGGGATCGCCCTCTCTTCGCCTTATCTAAATACTGAGGCCAAGATCCACGGCTGAAGTTCGTCAAGGTTATTGCAACACAGGCAATGAACATACCAGAGTGACCCAAGGCGTACATTTTAGTGTGGAAACAGGGCCTGGACAACCCCAAGCTATATTGCCAAATACTGTACTATCATACAAGCCTACAGCTTTCACTTGAAAATGCCAAGGATGCCTCTGGAATTTGCTTTCATATCTGATCACATTGATGCCATTTTAAAAATAACATCTTGTTCCATAAACCTTTTATATCATTTCTCAACAGGCATTTCTACATTCACTTTCTGACAAAATTCACGATTGGCAAAACTTTACCTTTGGTGGTGACTGCTGTTGTTTGGTGGTATTCGCTGAATGTTGGTGCCGAAGAGCTCGGGGGATGAACTCAGGGGCCAGTGGGTTCAACACATAAGTTTTCTTTAACTCCAAAGCTTCCAACTGAGCTTTGATCTGTTCAAATGTGATACCGTGGAGACTTTCATTCTCATGACATAGGGCAATAAACCTTTCCCAAAATTTCCTATGGAAACAATTTTTAGAAATTATAAAAAGGAGTAAGACAGTAAGACTCCATGGCTGTTGTTAAAATTAAAACAGATTTAACACAACTGTGTGGCATTTTTATTTTTCCTGTATGCTCATTTTACACACCAAGCCATCCATCCTGCAACCTGATCCACACATCTGAACCCCACAGCATAATGCAAAGCACCTCTGTCATTTAAAATGGATGTACTGGTCTGTCCGTCTGTACCAGATCACAGCACTGGGAGTATATCACATTTAACAGTAATGTCATGGACAGGTCTAACGTGGATTTTTTTCCTAGAAGACCAAACACAACGCTTAAAATTCTGGAAAGCATGTGATTTATGGAATTTATTAAAGCTCAAAGAGTCACAGGGATTACCCCAGAAGATGCCAAAAAGATTCTATGAATTTAGACAGATCATTCAATTCCAGTGTCACAAACACCCTCAAAACTACTCTTGTGAAACACCCGAGAGTCACGTGAAGATTAACATGTCAGGGGTATCTGGAGATCTTTGAGGTCCTCCGGTGGAAAACAAATACAACCATAGATTTTATTGCATGTCAGATATTCTTATAAAGCATAAAAGAAATTTCAAGGCAGAAATACAACCATCAGACGACACATGACCTTCTCTATGAGAATTCCGTATCCAACTTTTTGGAGGGTGGAGGGGTTATTTAAACCATGTCATAAAAGCACACTCCCACCTGTCTACTGCTTTGTCATGACATGTCTTTCTGTTGCTTATAAAAAAAGTCTTTACTTTTTTTAACGTCCACAGCAGGATCTATACAAAAGTTTTACACTTATGATGATTTTATTTACGTTTTTACCCTCAAAGGAACTTTTGGGGGTGAAGTTACTTGAGCTTAAAAGATATTTAAACAAGATCTGAAGGTGTCACTTCAAAAAAAACCTGATTGAGCCGTTCTCTTTTTAAAAAAACCCAAGAGTAATTAAAGTTATCGTAAAAGTGTTCTTGACTACGGCTCATTCTAGTTCACCCTTCATTAATAAGGGCTGGCCTATAAGCAAGTTATTTCAGTGTTGTCTCCCCAAAACCTGTAAAATGAGAGATTTCTGCACACTAATTTTAAGAGCAGCATTGCATTTTGCTGAGTAGCTGACCTTTGGGGAAAAGCATACATGTCTTTCTTGCAAGAATACTGTGATGTTACTGATGTATTTAAGAATTCAAAATAGTTTTCTCTAAAACCCCATCTTCTGCTGTGCTTTTGTACAGGCAAGAAACGCTCTTTTAAAATTCAGGATGCAAGATGGCTCTTTTTCTGCATTTTGCTGTAAGGCAAATATGTCTTGCAAGATTTTAAGTGAGGATTAAAAACCAAAATGAAATACTTCACTGGGATGCTTTAATGATGGAACTCCCTCTGATTAATCAATTCAGTCACCAAACCTACGGCCAAGTACCACAAATCCATGGAGACCCATCCACTTTTGCTTAAAATGCCCCAAGCAGTCTCTCTACACATGGAACACTTGTACTGGGGTGTAAGAACAGAGAATAAAATACGCCTGTCTCTGTCTTACAGTGTGCTCTGCAGTTTAAAGGGAGTGTCTGCCAAAACAGCCCTGTCTAGTCCGATTGTAACACACAGAAATGTAATGATTACCCTGGGCATACTTCACAAAGCTCTCTACAACTATCATTAGAGAGTCTTGACTCATTTTGACAGGCATTAGAATATTTATAAAATTCAAGTACTCTCTAAACTTTTTTGAGGTCTGTTTTTCCTAACGAAATGTCACTTCTTTCAGACTTCTCTGCTCCCGTTGTACTAAAAAAGAACCAGCTTCCCAGCAGCACGCCTGAGCCCCTCCAGCACTGTTTTCAAAGAGTGAATGCTCAATTATTCAGTGAAACAAGACAATGGTGTATTAAAGAGAAAGCTTGAGATACATCTTAATAAAGCTCCAGTGCTCCTTGTTTCTTAATTAGCTTTTTGTTTTATACTTTTGAACAGCTATACGTTATATAAACAGCTGCTGGTCTTCGAAAGGCAAATTCAATCCCTTACTGCCAAGACTGTAACTTACGTACCATGCTGATAGCCTATGCTTTTATTTTAGTAAGTTTTTGCATGCCCTATTTCAGATATTTTGAAGGAACCATACTTGGAGAAACTGCTGAGCCCCCACATTTGACAATTAGGTCCCCTTTGGGTATCTACTTTAAAACCTCAACACTCAGGCTCACGTGAAAATTCAAGAGATTATCTTCCCCACTAGGATGTAGAGAGAATAAGAGATACAGTCATTCTCCAACAAAACCTGTATTTAGGTGGCAAGAGGACCAGTAACGGTCTAGGTGCTAGCTGGGCTAACTAGGGATTAACTAACTCTCTGACTTAGGTAACACTGCACATCCTGAAACCCAATAGTAGGGAAGAGAGGCAAAATTTATCAACTAAGAGTAATTTCTGAACAAGCGGTAAGAGAAATCTCCGCCAGCACAGCACGGCGGCCTCTACAGCTAAAAGTCCTGTGTCTCTGGAGCGTAAGTGGATGAACCAGAGACTGCACCAGACGACGGGAACAGACACTCGTCAGCTGTGGATCGAGGGCTCGGGAGGCACAGAGCTCCTGCTCATCAGGTAGCTACGTAAACCAGACCACGTCTAACAAAACCAAGCAGGTAATGGGGAAAGTGAAATAAACCCACAAGCGTTATTTCTTTTATAGCAGTTCAGAGCAGATCACTGTATTAATGTATGGATACTCTTGCCACATCCCCAGCAGGTAAGTGGTTAAATGCAGGTTACATTTCATAAATGCAGTAAATAAAGGTTGGGTTTCCATTTGGGTTTTTCAATTCTTATCTTTGAAAAGCACATCCATTTTCAATGCAGTAGAAGAATACTGCTCAGGAAAGTAGAATACAACGCAGCTATAACTGACTAACATGTATTTTTAGCTGTATTATAATAACGTAGTCAGTGCAGTGTTTCCTCTCTTCGAGAAATAAGCCTCAGGGTTTATCTCTGATCACCTCAACATTTCAGCTCCTCCATCAAAAAAAGAAACGTTTGAAGAACAAGAACTTGGTATCCTTAACAACAGTGTTTACATCTCAGCATTTTCCACATTTCTTCATTTAAGTCTATAAAAAGTAAATTCACTCAAATCTTAATGAGTTTTTTCCTAGTGTCATGCAGACATATAAAAACATAAATAATGGTTTTCAAGTCTTCTGCCTTCTGCCTTCATATGCCATAATATTCAACTTTAAAATACATTCTATCACAATCTTTAACTCCAAATTATGTATTACTTTTATTTATACATAAAATTGTAATTGGCATACCAAAAAAACCCCACCACTAGAAAATAAAACGAAGCATCTTCAATTGTTACTCTCAAATAAAAATTAGAGCAACTATAAATATATTAAACAACAGTTTATCAATGACCAGTTGGCAGATATCTCACACTTTTTCTCTATAGGTCGATATAGATGGTGACGCTACGACCCCTTAATAAGAAGGTAAAACCAGAATGAAACAGAAGAAAAAAAAAAACCAAACCAAAAACCACAAAAAAAAACCCAAAAACCCCAAAAAAAAAAAAAAAAAAGCCTCCCCTCTCCCCCGTCAGCAAGACTAATGAGGGGACAGAGCGGCGCTTGCACAGCTGGACGCTTCCAGCCCCAGAGAGCCTCGGGAGATGGCAGGGCGGGCATGCCCGACACTGCCCGGGCTGCACAGGGCTGCAGCTGCCCGCGGCTCAGCTTCGGCAGCGCGCTGTGCCCCGGCTGAAAGCCCGCCTGCACTCGAGCCTCTGCCAGAGCTGGGAACCAACTAATGCTTTACCATCTTCATGGTTTCTATGGATATAAGCGTGAAGAATTTCAGTTTCATTATACAGTTATTTTAAGGGTTTAAATATATTGTGTCTCATTTGGCACCTAAAAGAACATCCGTCATTTTACTCACTCCATCAGTCATAGATAAACACACTTCCTAGTAACCTCAGCCCCGATTAACTAAGGAGCATATATAAAGTACCTGCATCTTCCAATGGAACATAAAGCAATAGGATCTCCCACCACAGCTACCAAGGATTGTGCTCTTGTAATGGCAGTGTTGAGAAGTTTGTAATTAGACAGAAAACCATAATCCAAGTCTTCTGTTGAATCCTCCAGTAACTGCTCTTTCCGTTTAATTGGCGTTTGCTTATGTTTGCAGGTATGCCGTGTTCGTACTGTGCTGAGAAACAAAACTCTAAACTGTTTTCCTAAAATGAAGCAAAAAACAAACATCTGAGATAACGGTAGCTATTTCGGAGAGCAACACCATCAGACCGTTGCACACGCCAGCCAGATTTCACACACAGATACTCTGAAGAACTGAGAGCTACCCTTCACATGAAGAGCTTTATGCAAGAATAATAAGATTTAAAAATTTCAAGAGATGCACTATAAATAGCACATGCTATTACGAGAATATTTCCTCTTTAAAAAACTTATTTTTCATCTTGATATTAATCATTCCAGAACTTTCTGAAATGCTAATTATCTTTACAACGTTGCCAATCAGCCAATAACAAATCTCGAATTTATTTATTCTGCCTTTAAAAAGTTCTGGACGTTCTTGTTTCATACTGAAAAATTTCTCACATATACAAATATCTACCATGAAAAAACAGAACGCACCACTCACTGTCACTCAGTTACTTCTCATCTTCCTTTGTTTAGTACTGACTAAAAGTGCAACCTAGCAACAGGCTATGCCTACACCAAATCCCTGTTGTCAATGTGATCCCAAGAACAAGTATCTAAATTTGTGGACCCCTTTGTACAGTCTATTCCACAAACACAAAAAAAAAAATCAGTAAAACATTTTGAGACTAAAGCCTTGTTACCTTTTCATTTGGAACTCTGGTTTTCCCCTTCCGATAAAAATCCATCAGTTTGCCTGTTTTTCACTCAATCAATTTATTTTTTAAGTAAGCTTGAACTTAATTTTGAAAAAAAACATAAATCTCACATCCACGATTTTACGGCTTTGGAATTTAACGTTGGAATAACATCCAATCAGCTGTTGTACTTGCCAGTTTCGTTTTGATATATTCGTTTTTATGGGCTGTATCACAGCCCTCCTTTTGTTTTGATCATTTCAAGATTATTTTAGTAAGTCTTACTTAACTTCACCAGTCACATTTTTTACTTCCTTAGCATATCTTTGAGACACGTAACTATTACTTACCCTGAACATTTAGCACTCTCTCTACGCTGACATCAGACAGTCTTTTTTTCCGAAGCTCAGCCCGAATTCTGAACACTTGATCAGCGTAAGGCGTTACGACACCTATACTGCCGTCATCCAACTTGCCCCAGGCAACAGGCCATTTTCTTCTTAATTCTTCAACACGCTCTACTACTTCAAACACCTTAAAAGAAAGTCAGAATACTTAAAAGTATACTCCACTGAAGACCATTCTTTGATATGGAGAGAGAATGTGAATGTTAAAGCTCTAAAAGATTTACATGTCACAGCATCACAGAGCCTTACTGAACAAGCAATAATGCTATTGTGTTCTATAGTGATACTCTAAAATATCATGTATTAAACCCATGCAATTACTATACGCTACCTTTTCAGAATCTTGAAAAAAAAAGTTTGCCCGCAAAAATGTCACCTTTAAAGTAAAAGATGGGAAATTATATAATAATCTTAATTTTCATGCTTAAATTCTTACAAAAAGGTCAAGTGGAGTAGGACCTTTCTTATCATACTTTAACTAATTTTCATAAGTAAATACACCGCCTAAATAGGGATTGTTTTATTTTTATCCTAGATTTTATACATGTCATATTAGAGTTTGAGAACCCTAGAAAAAGAACACGCATACCGGAGTACAATCACTTCCCACCCCAAAGGATACCGTCAGGACTTTCAGATTATTCATCAACGGCTAGTTCACCTCTGTGAAATATGATTAAGTGCGCTACCTGAAAAGACTAATGAGTAATAAAAACTGAAAATCTCCTCCTGGGAGGCGACAGGCTCAGAAACGTTAAGTGGGACTTCTAGAGACTTTTATGGACATTCCAAGAACATGAAAAGTGATATAAATCACAATGGGTATGTACAACAGTATAAAGCACAGTAGTTCCCAACTGCTGAAAATCCGTTGTTCCACGCTGACTTCTTACCATCTGAGATCGGATTATAAGACACACAGACTCATTTAAGTAGATTTTTTTTTTTTAAGAATTAATCTAAACTGGAACAGTTTATTGAAAAACTCAGGAATTTTTGAAAAAATCAGGAGGAAACTAGCATGGCAAAAAAATCTCTTAATCCTTAAAAGTCACAAACAGTTTATTTTTTAAAATTTCAGATTTTCAGAGGGCAGTGAAAATACCTGGCTGTTTTTGAGCAAGACCTGCATATAACTTTTTGCAACAAAAATTCTTGTATTTAAAAGCTAGTTCTACTGACAAAGGATATTAGAATAAACTTTGATACCTATTAAAACCGTAGCACAGATATGATGATCTTTTGCAGGTATTTTGGTAAACTTTTGTGAAAGCATATAGCTTCTGGATATGTAGTTAGAATTAACACCATATAGGGAGATTTTAGAATTAAGACCAAAAAGGAAAAGTGCATTTTCCCCAATGAATATTTAATATAGGTACCAATGAACCATAACATGCCCCAGTGCAAACATCCATTAAGGGTCAAACAGAAAAAAATCTCCCTCATCATCTGAATTTCAGTTCTTCATGTTGGTGTTTGAGCAGCTGTTGTCCTTCATTTCTGCCTGTAGCTATTAATGACTCACAATTTTCAGACAGTTATTTGGCCACTGAAGATATTTTTAGGTTTTTTACAACTTTTTTTAAATGGCAAAGCAATCCAAGTAGATTAATCAAAGCAGTCAGGTGCCTTCGGTTTTCTTTTGCAGTAATGTGTCCAGAAGTCACTGGAGCTTCTTATTTAAGTAGATGTTGTAATACATCAAAGAATGCACAACAAGTGCAGCACAGCAACAACAAAAAGGTTGAAAACTGGGCATCAGATGAACTGCACCACTGTCAACAAGGGGAAACACAGACAGCTCTCCAGTGCTTCGCTGCTGTAGAACGGCAACCTAGCGTCAGTTAAAATTCCTCTTAAGTTTAAAAAAATTAGTGATATTTCTTTGGTTTTCTTTAAACGTCAAGGGCATTCCTCAAGACATATTTTTGGTGGTGAAAAAAAGGAGTTGGGTCAACCCCTCCCTAACTAGAGGTGGCTGGAAAAAGGCATCTTCCACCATGGAAAGCATTACCAGGTTGGGGGGAAGAGGGGAGTGTGTGGGGGATTTGTTTGGTTTTCTGTTTTGTTTTTTTTTTTTTTAACTCAAAGGAATGAGAATGAAAGTAACCTTTGAAGAATGCAAATAAATCTATGTGAAACAAACATATTGAGAATAAGTTCTCACTGAAAAAAACCTCATCTGCACGTGATTAGTTAGAGACTGATCCTAAACATATTAAAGGAAATATGAAATGTTACTCCAGAGAACTCTTATCTGAGTGGGAACATTTCTACAACAGTCAAAGAAATCTAAGTTTTACTTCGAAGCACAGTGACTCTCAGTTGCTAAGATACATCCATCAGAATGTCACAAAAACTATCAGGAAAGACATCCTGAAGGATGAGCCTGAGAGAACCATATGCAGCTTGCAATTGCAAAGAAAAAAAGAGAAGATAAATTAGTGGAAACGTTTGCTACAATTGCAATGTTCACTACTTCATGTTCAGCAAACTCCATGTTCCCTTCTCTTAGCAGAGGACAATTTATGTCTTCTACCTACACTGAGCATAAACCAATACATTTGGGGGGAGCTTTAAGAAAAAAAAAAAATCAAGAATAAGGCCAAAGAAGAGTTACCTCTGCATTATTGTAAAAAGCTGTACTATTTTTTTCTTGCACATCTTCTCCCCGTGCTGTGAAGAAAGTCAAAGGGTAGAAATCTTTGTGTGCTGGCTGCTTTCCACTTGCCATCAATTTGCCTTCATAGAAAAGTTCGGATGTATAACTGTAACAAGGCAAAACAGAATAGAATGTGGAGTCTACATATGAGCTCACTGATAAAATACGCAAACCTCACTGATAACATATGCAATCACAAAATACTTCAGAAGAAAAACAGAACCACTGATTACTATGCGGCATCTTCAAGTGATTTCTCTGAACTGATATTTCCATACTACAAACGGAGCAGAAGGCACTAAAAATACGCTTTTCCAACACTTTTTCTACAAAGGCAGTATTTTCTTCTAATCTAAAGCACAACAAAGTTACTAACGTGCTCACTAATGTTTCACTCAGAAGCTCTAGTGGCTTGAAACTGGGCCAAAGGAACGCTTGCTGTCTGGGACTGGTTATACCCCCGGCTGGCTGGACAACGAGCCTGCTTACACCCGTCAGGAGTTGCTGAACTTGGAAGATAAATTTACTAAAGATTTCATGTGTACTGAGCACAGTCCAGGCCAAGTGTTCGGCTTTCAAGGAAGCTCTTCCTCTGTGACCTCCACTCCAGACCAGTCTATGTTGCTAGCCATCAGAAACACAACCAGAACTTAGTTCCTCTGCTGGCAGCAGGCATTACTGAAAAAGAAACGAGGCAAGAACTACCTTCATGGTGAAAAGTAGGAGGGAAGAAGCCAAACTGAACGGAACCAGACAAAAAGCCAGGACAAGAGGCAATGGGCACAAACTTGACCATAGGAAGTTCCACCTAAACTTGAGGAGGAACTTCTTTGCTGTGAGGGTGGCAGAGCCCTGGCACAGGCTGCCCAGAGAGGTGGGGGAGTCTCCGTCTCTGGAGACATCCCAACCCCGCCTGGACGCGTTCCTGTGCCACCTGCTCTGGGTGACCCTGCTCTGGCAGGGGTGGGACTGGGTGATCTCCAGAGGGCCCTTCCAACCCTACGGTTCTGTGATTCTGTGGTATGATTAATGAGCCCACTATGAGCCATCTTTCTACACTTACTTCTGTCTTAAACGCCACGGTGCCATTCATCGGGGGAAATTCCACGTTATAACAAAAGTAGACTTGAGACCATCTCCTAAATGGGCCACCGTCAGAGCATTTAGCAGGTTTCACTTCACACGGCAATACTTTCTAGTGGAAACAGGCAGACTGGACTCCCACTAGACAGCCGACCAGCCCCAGCGGCATTTCTGCAACCCTCACCTCGGTGGCCAACACAGTGGACCCTTCTAGGAGCTCGCTGTCTGAACTCCAACTGCTGAAGAGAATTTTCATTATCTGAGGCAAATCTCATGGAAGTGATCTCTAACCGAAAGCTGAACTGATCCCTTCCTTTTCAGATTCTCTCTTATTTTGAACTTCCAACTTCAAGAAATGTATAAGAAACTTAGCATCACACAGTCTATAATTGCAAAGTCCACAAAATCAAGCCAGATGAAGCTGTGTAACAAAATCTGTTACATGCTCACTTTTGATTCCCCAGAGCACTTAAATATTTCTGCTTCTGCTTTGAACGCAGTGATAACCTCATTAGTGTGACTGGATACCAACATAATAGTCCTCAGCACATATTGGAGCCAGGATTTAAACTTTAGCATTTTTCCCCATGATTGCACTTATTCTTTCTAGGACAGCTCATGGATGAGCTCATTACACTGGCAGCCATTAGTTTATCATAGCATAAAAATGCAAACCCACTGATTAATGTCTCTTGAAAGAAGTGATAAAAAAAAGACAACAGGAAAGAAACATGCCCAGAAAAAAATAGGTCACGTTTTGTTCATGGTTGAATACCCATACGTTCCTTACGTTGCAGACAGCTTACCGTTCCAAGATAATCCACCCCAGTAATTCTAAAATTCTGAAACAGTCCAAAGAAACGCAGGCTCTATGTAATATACTGCACAACAGTTAAAAAGGGAAAGTTAGCTCTTCTTGGCTTAGGTGCAAAGCCAAAAGCATCCCCACCTGAATGAGGGGTCTG
The DNA here is from genome assembly GCA_013400035.1 of Rynchops niger. Taxonomy (NCBI): domain Eukaryota; kingdom Metazoa; phylum Chordata; class Aves; order Charadriiformes; family Laridae; genus Rynchops; species Rynchops niger. Next base: position 609,541 of record VXBH01002955.1, on the reverse strand, counting down.
TAATGCAGCTGCCTAACTGAACCCCTGGCACCTGTGCTGGGAGACCGAATTTCAAGCCAGTAACAAAGAATTACTCTACTAATTAGCTTTGAAAACAATGATTTTGTTACAGAAAGACATAATGCTTCTCTCTTCGTTCAGTTGTGCTAGGCTCTTTGCTCCCTCACACCAAAGAAAAGCATGATACAGTGAAAAAGTTCACACCTACTTGATGATAGCTTCATGGGAGCGATAGTTCTCACACAGCAAGATCCTGCATGGAAATTCTGCAGGGTAGTGCTCATAGAGCCGATCAAGCAATGAAACATGAAGGTTTCTTTCCCTGGCAAATTCACTGTAGACAAAAGGACTGAGCTGTAATAGACACACACACACAAAGAAAATGTAACTAAATAGGTGGACTTGGAGTTTCATGCTCCCAACATATGTATTTTGCATCAAAACAAAAAGAAAACCTTACTTTTACTGTACATTCACAGTTGGAAGACATATACCATGGCTATTCCATAGAAGTGCCCATTCCTACTGTAAAAGGGACAAGAGACCAGCATGCTCTTAAAGGCTCAATAAAACATTCAGTTACTACGTGAAGGGGCCAGAAGAACCCTTAGATCTACGGTTTTCCTTTGCGGTTTGCAGAGGTGAATAACTCAAAGCAGAGAGCTGTTTGACCAAAAAAACCCCACCAAAAGCATCTTTTGAATGACATGACACAATCACTCTGACAAGCACTTTACTGTTAAGTTACTACCACAGATAGTACGTATCAGAAAACATAGAAATTTGTAACACAATTTTAAAAAGTTAAATGGAAAGACATGGGAAAAACTAAAACCCAAGTGGCCTAGTTACTATTACACTAAATTACTACCGGGCTTGTTTAAGAATAAAAACATCCGCTACTACAGCAGGAAAAATTGAAACAAAGATGATGAAAAAAGATTTTTAAAATAAAATTTTAAAATGCAGAAATTAAGCCAATCTATTTTGTCTGAATGCATATGATTCAGATTCTGAGTTTGAGTTTCACTTCAGATAATCCTGGATACCTCATAGAGCAGCTTCTGTAAGAACCCGAGCTGTACATCAGCTCTTGGCGTACGGAGCCTGAGCCACACAGGCCACATCCAGACTCTGACCATCCGGCTGGGCTGATGCGATCCAGCCTAAAGTGGGAAGAATTCTAATCTCTTAAAGAGGACTTTAGAGATCTGTGTTTAAAAAGCACTTCCTCGTCCTCGGCATTACTATGATCATGACTTGAAATGATCCACTAGTATTAAATCACAGGTGGCAACACTACTTTATTACTATACCAAAGCAAACATCCACTCTAATCCTATTGTGAAATGTCAGGAGAATTAAAGGCAAATCTATAAAAACAAATAAATCAGGCCTAAATCAACAAAGCAAGTAAGGCTGACTTTTCCAAGCATACTTTCTCATGCCTTCGGGCTACAAAGCGACATGCATAATCAGTGTTTTAAACTCTTCTAAACTCTAAATGAAGCAATTCCTAGGCACATTGCATAAAGGCAGCGGTTAGTTTCAGTTTCCAATTTCTTACTTGTCAAATCCTTACCAGATTATGGTAAAATAAATCTTATTAAAAAAAAAAAAAGTTGTCTAAATCATAATATTTATTCTTCACATTCTTCAATTCTTTCAGAAATCACCAGGGAATACGAGTCATAAAAAGCAGGAGAAACTCCTGCCCTGACTGTAATAATAACCGTCCCTGATCTTACGCAGATAAAACCCCTTGAATTTTCCTTGGCTTCCCCATCTATTATATGACCAGTAAAATTTATGCATCTCCCTCTTTAAAATGAAGTTTTACTTGCATATAGTTCAGCGGTTGACGAGCCCAAGTCTGTTCTACAACAGATTTCCTACGTAACCTTGGACAACTCACAGGCTTTGTGCCTCAGTCCCCTCGCTGTGAAACGGCAACAGCAGCATAGTCTCGCCCAGCAGAACTACTGGGAGTCTACCGGAGAGATTATGAGGTATTCACGTACCACCGGAATTTGGAGCAGATAAATACCTTAAATATATAAATACAAATATTATATATACGCACTTTACATTCAAAAACTCTAACGCTCTTACCTGCATATGGTCTCCAGCCAAGACAATTCTTGTGTTTTTATTAGCTAATGCCAGAGGCATAATAGTTTCGCACTCCATAGCCTGCGCAGCTTCATCTAACAGAATGTGTGTAAAAAAACCTGTAAAACAGATATCAGCAAATAAATGAAACCTAAAATATGATAAAAGAAACCGCGATACCAATACAAGAAATTGTACGAAAAGTTCTGTATTCCCATAGTAACCAAAACTAGAAAAAAAATCAGAATGGCTTACACAAATTAATTTCTAGCAACTGCTAGAAACCACGCAAACAGTTTTCAAACCCATCGAATGACCAAGAGTGGTCAGCTGACTGCCAGTGACATTAGCAGTAGCCCACAGATCTGCCTTTTCCTTCTGATACGCGTGAAGTTAAACTTTTATCTGAGGTCTCCTTATACCGAGAGGAAACGTCTCTTGGCAGACCTCCCTCAGCAGGTTCTCAAATCTGAAAATCTTTTCATCATCACGAGGCTTGAAGAGCTTTGGACAGTGACACTGAAGAGGACTTCCTCGTGTACTTCAGTCCTATTAACCATTTTATATACTAAGTTTCCCATTAAAATCGCACTCATACCTGAGCACTTTGCTGGTTATGGGCTTTAAGGAATGTCGGGGGGGAAAAAGGAGCAGAAAGTGAAGGAAAATTGAAACTCAATCTTATGATAATGTTGGGCCAAAAAGGTTTGTTGGGGAGGGGTGGAGGGAATGGAAATCTATGCACTGGATAACACGCACTTGGAAAAAAAACGGGCCACAGCAGGTTCATATTTTATGAACTGTAAGTTCAGGATAGGTATGGAAGAGAAGTGGTTTTATATATACACTGAGAGATACTAAGATTTAAAACAAACTATTAGAGGACAGTGTGCCATCCAATTAAGACTATAAACATAAAAATCTAACAATTTTCTTTGGAAAACATGGATTTCACAAAGCTGCGCACAGATTACTATGGTATGGCCGTACGCAGCTCGTTGCCAAACAAAGCAGTTACTTCCACCTGAAGTCCTGAAAGACTAAAGGCCCTAAAGACCTGCAAATATTTACCATGAATTCCATATTAGTTTTCTCTATTGCAACAAATGCCTAAATGTAGCCATAAAAAATTAACCGTAACAACTTCAGTAAAGAAATTCCACGTTCTCCAAAAAGCAGATGGATTTCTTTGGGAGATCAAGACAACAATACACCCTAAGCAGCCTCTGCCCCCACGAAATCAGTCTAATATATCGCAGTTTAGAAAACAACCCGCGAAGTATCACGTTAACACAGCACGGCTTTGCATGTGTGGGAGTTGTTTGCAAAGCTAAACAATTCACAAAACAAGAAAAAAAAAAAAGCTCTCCGTGTGTATTTATGCTTACATGCTCCACCGAGTAATGACTGTAATGAGCATAATATTCAAAGTCAAAATCTCAAACAGAATTTTCCTTCTTGAATCTCAGAAACACCAGATCATACAGTACTGCTTCTTTATTTAGGGTTTTTTTTAAACAAGGAAAAAACACAATAAGCAAAAGGTTAATTTAAATGCCAGCAGTTCATAGCTTTGTAATAAACATTTATTCATTAAAAAAAAAAATTAAAAAAAGAGAAGACCATTTTAAGATTATCATTGTTTATTTTTTAACAGTTCAAAGAACAAAGTAAAGAAGTGGCACTGATAAAAGGAAGATAATTTTCAAAGCACGGACACTTCTGGTTTAGACGGTATCTTACCTGGTTCGAGATCCAGTTGACACAGATACTGTGATGTGTTTAAAGTAACAACTACTACTCGTTGCTTAAGAATGTCTTCTTTCTGTGGCATCTGAAAGGTGGAATGTGTGCTTGAAATCAAACAGTACTGATGCACAACTGGGTGGACAGTCTTTACCCAGCGATTTCTGAAATATACCCTAAAAAAGAAAGGGGGGGCTTATTTTCTATACAGTTTGAACACTGTGACAGCCTAATATGTCAAATGCTAGTATTCCGTTTTCTGATAAATAAAAGTTCTCTTCAGAAAGCAAAACATCACAACTGTGCAGAATTACATGCTCAAACGTCTTGGATTTCCCTTCCATCATTTGCTGCAGTGCAATACTACCTACACAAAACAGCTACCAAGGATTCATTCACATGTGAAAACCTGTACATTCTTCATACGTTTAAGTTCTGCGACCCTCAAATCAACGTCTGTTTCATTTTCATCTAGCAGTAAACTCATTTAAAAGAAATATTTCCTCATCTGAAATATAAATATAGCCCATAGTCTTGGAAGTGACCGAGCTGCAGTGGTCTGCACGTTTCAACCGCAGCCAAAGGAACTTTAAAACAAAATAAATAAATAAACACCAAAAGCCACTAATGAAATCTTGTACTTCTTACACACACGCTGTATGGCTCAGTTACAACAACCAAACAGGAAGTATATTCACCTTTTTCTCACGCAGGGCCAGAATTACAATACCCTGTATAAAAGAACAAGAAAGCAGTGCCCAAGAGGACGGCTAGACTCTCAAATACCAGGACACTGTCAGCAAAGCACGGGACTTTAGTCATCATAGCATGAGATCAACGACGAGGTTTTTTTTAAAAAGCGATGAAATGTTACGACCAGTCTGATGGAAGAGAACAGGGAAGACACAGAGACTGTGCCCCGGAAAACAGCGTATGAGTAACCCCCCCGAGGCTACAGAAGCACACCAAAGCACATCGGCTGCGCATCCGGATAAAGGCGTCAAAGGGCTTCTGAACGGGGTGTTCCGCAAAACCGGATCTGTATCGAGTACGAACTGGGGATCTAAAGCGGACGCTTTAAACCACAGGAGATATTGTACAGCTATTAATATTTAGAATTAAAGCTACTTTAACTTATCCCAAAGCAAATTAAGATTAAATTATTTCAACCAATTTCAGTTCTAAATATGGGATTTAATGCTGTTTGGTTTATCTATTCATCATTTATTTTCTTCTGATTATTTTCTCCTGCGTCCATATTACAAATCTCACATCATTAACGGAGTATTTAAAGAAGTCTAATTCGGCACCTAAGTGCAAAACATGTTTGCAGTGGCCGGACTGTGGATATCACGTGTCCAACCACATCTGAAAATTACAGCTCAGTTCCGTATACCGTGAGAGAAACAATTATTTGAGTCCAGTCCGGGAGCACACAGTGCGCTCCAGCGCCATTCTCACAACATGAACCTTCTAACGTTACCCCAATATGTTTGTTTCTCATCAGCCATCAAACCGACAATCTTTATTTGATAAAGAGTTATTACATCGAGGTAACAACACGCAGCCGTGGCCCGATGGCTAGAAGCAGGTAGCCAGAGAAGCCCTGCTCTCTCTACCCCCGCCATTCAGGCAGCTTTTACGTGATTTAGTTTCTCACCCTTAACGGCAGGTAACACTCACCTACCGTCTCACAGGCCTGCTGTGAGCATTAATGAGTTTATTGGGAGTTTATGTTTGTAAAGCACTTTGAGATTCTTGGATGAAAGGTGCTATTGAAATGCCAAATATTATGGTTATTAGACGTTATTATACCATGCGCTGTCTTTTATTACAAAAATTCAACTGTGTGTGACTCACAGACTGGCTGACAGCGTTTCAAACTGCGTTGCTGCTTACCCATTCATTTCTCTTATTTTGATGTGAGATCAAAAAGGTATCCCAGAGCTATTATTCACCATTGGCATAAAAACACCTGCCAGATGTGACTGCTTGGAAAACGTCATGATACAAGTAAGCCACTGAACAAGGGATTTCTTTCTCAGGTGCAATTTGGGCTAATAAAATCTCCTGTCATTTCATTATTAGGTTTTTTTTCCTTAAAGCTAGAGGAACCCATTACAAAAACGGGTTTTACCACCTTAACACGAATCATAACATTTCCCCCTGCAACACACCCTTAGCTTCAGATGAAAGCAGCAACTCACCTTCTCATCTCAACACCTGCCTAAGCAGAGTACCCGACTGCCGGCGGAGTCGGGCAGTCACTAATCCAACGTCCATTAGTGCCTGCCACGCGTTCCATCAGTCTGCGGCTACACGTACAAAGATGGGCAAAAAAACTGCAGCTACAAAACCAAAACCCAGCTACAGCTCACGCAAGCGTGTGTTTTCTCACATCAAGACTTTACTTCTGGAGACATTAAAACCTTGAAGGCTCAGGTTTACCCGAACCACAGGCAGTGAAATTACCAGCAAACAGAGAGAGAACCACATTAAAATGCAAATCCCAGGAGACTACAGATGAGGGACTCGGTCTTCTGCAAACAAAAGCTCTGAATGTATCCACCATAGTTACTAATGCTGGGTTAACATGCACAGAATCTGCATTTCACGTGGAAATTCATACCACTTTTTCTCTAAATGTGGCATCTGGGTATCTAGGAAAGCCTTAATTTCTGTGGAATTCTAGCCAATGAGGCAAAGAACGGAACAAGCTGTCAGCTAACCTATGATTCCATCAACTTTCCAGCCATTATGTCAAAAAAGAAATTTGCCCAAATATTTCTATAAAACGCTAGTTAAATTGAGTACTTTCTAATTTTCTGTGGTTTGCTTCCATTGATAAAGTTCCACCAATTTGTACGGTAGACTGTTTGCAAAAGCAGTGAATTTAACTCAATAATTAAGATTCACAATCATTTCCTTGTTCATGTTTCAGGCTGGGATTGCTCCTAAATCACTTAAAATACATTTCTAAAAGTGGATAAATGGGGAGTCGAGAGCCAGACCCTCTGAGGGAGGCTAAACAGAGGTTCATTTGCACCCCTGTCCTGCAAAAGTGACTCCTCATGGCTCCCTACAACAGAGCGAATGGGGACTAAATTTACGTTTTTCAAAACTTCTTTTCCCTGTTCTGAACTGGAAAACACTAATTCCTCCCAGCTCTTGATAAAAAGGCCGGGATTCTCCCTTCAGGTTGGGCTCCAAAGAAATCTTCTTGGATAAACTCCAATCCCAGCTCCTCAGATTTTGTGCAGTCAAAGGTCTTTGTTTCAGATCACCTGAAATCCCTCAAGCAAAAAGAACACAGAATCTAGCAGTCTTGTTTCATGCCTCTGCTAAAAAATCATTAAAAAAAAAAAAATCTAAGTAGTCCCAAGAAGCCTAAAGAAAAGCATTTAAAAGCACCTGATTTCCCTCTTCCATCTCTTTTCATCGTCCCAAGAGGAGAGGCTCACTCCCACGAACAAGTACGCTCCTCGGGATGCAGAAAACACCTGAAAGGTCTGTCTTACAACCTGAAAGTTAACTTTTTAAATCAATCTTCCTTTGAGGATGGGCAAAAGATAGAAGCGAGAGCGTCAAGAAAAAAAAAAGTAATTGGCTAAAGAGGATTTATTCTACAAACTAACATTTGATAAGATAAATTAATACCGTTTTCAGTATGAGAACTTTACTCCAGGCAAACTGGAAAACAGGGCAATGGTCCTTTACAACCTGCTGGGTTTTTGGTTTGGGTTTTGGGGTTTTTTTAATTCAAATTCTGATCTGCTTCGATTGAATAATTTTTATAGTCTGGGTATTTCCTGACGCTGGCAGCCACGTACTGGAGTTACCTGCTTTCAGGCCACGTGCGGTACTTAAACACCGACGTTGTGACCAAAACATTTACAAAAATGACCCAAAGAGATTTCAGCTGAGGTCTTTGAAACAGAATCAACTTATTGTCTGACACTGCTGAACCGACAGTTAGCAACAACATATTTAGGAAAAAATAAATATAAAAATATTAAAAACGCAGATAAAAGCAACATCACCCTTCTTCATTTTCCCCTAGTATTACACACAAAGCTAGCGTATGGACACAACTAAATTTCAATTTTAAATTTAATTAAATTTCATTTAGGTACAGAACTTAGACTCAACATGAATTCTCGGTGTTCACTCTGGCTTTGCATTTTCCAAAGTGCACAGCAAGTTATTCTGTTAGGAAAAAAATATTAATTTATAACATGATATTTAAACAGAAACCCTCCAACTCTAGGCTTCGAACTGTTGTGTCGCATCACGGGCAGGATAATTTAGTTGGTGTGTACGTCTTACCCATTGAAATTTATAGAAATATCTACAGCTTTCAGAACTCAATGGTAAATAATTAAGCTTTCCTTCTTTAAAAACAACATAAATATTATGGTGTTGCCCACTAAGCTACGCAAACATCTTTAGCGCGGATACTATTCACCCAACTCATCACTTGTAGAGTAAATGAGGAACAAAATCTAAAGCAAACTCTTCAGCCACTTGGAAAGACATCAAACTCTGCAAGCGGCACATCCAGCGTTCATAATTGACTCTTCCTGCTCGATGTTTCCTTTAAAGTGTCGCAGGAGGCTCAGAGCAGCCTCTTTAAACTAGCAATAACAAATTTTACTTGAAAACGTATCTTGACAGCAGCCAGTAAGAAAGGTAAGAGATCCGTAATTAACGCTATGGCAGGAGGCTCACGTAGCTCTAGCTTTCAATTCCGATAAATTGACCCTTTAACTCCCGCCAGACCAGGCCGCCATGCAGTCAGCTTTCCAACAACATATGCTTCTCAGTTAGACGTAATATTTTTGATTTGAAAACATACATGCGTGTGGATCCACAAATAAACGTGTATATATATTTACACAATTCCAGAGGTGCCTCCGTTTTCCACAACTGTCACTTTTCCTAGAGGCATCATGACCGTTTGAACAATATCATACAACCTCCAGCACCACTTCCTGAGGCTTCATAACAAATACTATGGCAATTATACTTAAATTCAAACAGTCAGGGACTTTTAAATTATGTGCTGTCATTTTCTCGGCAAATACGTATCTATATTTTAACCATAAGAAAAATCCCCCTTTTGTTTATGTATGTTTTTCATAAGTATTTCTGAGATCGGACTATATAGTTGAATACAGAACATAAAAGAAGGTCGCAAAAACCTGGCAACAACAATAAAACTGTATTTAACTCCTGGCGCTGTTAAATCACACTGTGGTATTCCCAAAAGTGTTAATTACACGCATTTCTACCCACCACAAAAATCAAGACGACACAATGTTTTTCATCACAAAGTGCTTTACAAATCACCTTAAGACAATCTGTGTTCAAATACAACCAGATCAAAGGTAACTTTTCGAAAATAAGCTGCCGCCTTTGCCTTGGCCAGATCCTCGGCGTCTGTAAAATGTCACACGGCAGCTAACGCCAGCAAATCTAAGAGAATTTACACCTGTCGTAAATCTAGCCCTTTCACAAAACTTCATCGGCTTTACTGGCATTGCATAAAATGTAAGTCCAGGATGGCTTTTAATAGCTAACGAGTAAACATACGGACTCTTTTTCTTAATACTACAACAAAGTCACAGACTGGCACTCAGAAAACGATGCCCATAATTTAAAAAACATATACCAAGCTAGCAGTACACATTATATATTGTGATTACTGGGCAAAATATTCCCTGGGGCAGGTTTCTGCCCGTAAGTAAATCCTCCTTAACCATCTCCATGCAGGTTTACCCTTCTCGCTCTTAAAGCTGCCACCTCTTCTTCATTTTTCTCCTGAAGTGATTTCCCCCACATACCCACGGTCCGTACATTTAACCACATACACAATGGCTTCAAACTGGCTTATCAGAAGAGGCCAAACTACTTCCACGTGATTCTCTAAACATGTATCCTACGACACCAACATTTTTCTTCAAAAAGCCAGGTGGGTAGCCCCAGTTTCCAAATTATCATTACAAGTGTAAGTCAAAATTTTCTGGAATTAAAATACAATTAAAGTCCATTTTATTTTATCATAGTAGCTTTTAGAGGAGCACATCAAAAGTTTGCTCATTAGGAAAGGCACATTTATCAATAGAATAATAAAAGCTTAAAAAAGGATGTCTTTATTTTTGTTTAACAAATGACCCAAAATTATGTTGACAATGTTTCACATTCTTTTTAGTCTACATTTTTAAAAGCACTGCTGGTAACGCCAATACGCTTTTATGTTTTAGAAGTTCTTTAACCTTTTTTACAGACACCTTTTCTTAAGACTAGTATTTTATAGATACATAGTAAGCCTTAAAAAAATACCTGAGAGGTCTTGCCTGGGGATTGCCTGCTTCTACATACGGATGTAAATAATCCTTTATGTAGAGATCAGCAGCACTATTAGAATGGGTGCAAATGAGAATCCTGCTGGAATAAATGGTGCAAATAAAAAAGCAATGAAGAAACAGAAAACAATTCAAAGCAGTAGAATACAAAAGAAAGGGAAACAGTGGCCATCTTCCTGCACATTTTTCTCTTAATGGAACTAGTCACTAACCTACCGTAGTTGGCATGATTCAGCCCTTTAACTCAAATCCTTCAGTTACGAAAAGATTTAAAATTCAAACAGTTTCTCAATAATTATTTTATGATTACTAATCTAGACTTGATTTTAAGTAAGGAACAGCTTTTCTATCTAGCATTCTGCAAAACTTTCCATATCGAGCAAATCACAGTCTTTCTACATATCATCAGTTTTAGTTTTGTTCTGAAGGGAAAATACAGGCTAAGAGAATAAAATTACTTTATCGTTCAAAACAACGACAGATGGCTTGGGGTTTTGTTTATTTTTAAGCTGGATGGGAATTCTCTATTTCTACCCTTTCACTTGAAGTTAAGTAAAGAATTACATCTTCTCTGCCACTGGAGTACCGGGGTATATTTAGTGTCCCGTCTCACCTAGTATCCTGTTGTTGGAGTATGTGCTTGACTGCCTGAGCCAGAGTGAAGGTTTTTCCTGTCCCATAGGGACCGATGATAAGAACAGGAGGCAGTTGTATTGACAGTGGAGTAGTGATAGCCAGAACAGCCTCCTTCTGCTTAGCATTTAGTCGAGGGTCCAACTGCTCATCCCATTGTCTGCACAAAAGGAGACAACAGAGGTTAAAACCAGGAGCCACGAGACTCCGCCGTCGGTCAGAAATAAAGGAGGTAAGATTTTAAAAGCTTTAAAGAAATTAAAGAGCCTGTACGCTACTGTATTGATTGCGTCATTCGCAGGCACATCAAAACAGATCAACAAGTCCAGCAAAACAACCACATGTTTAATCACAATACTTTGACAATATTTGCAATTCATCAGCTGCGGGTTTTTTTTCAAAAGGAATCTAATTACTTCTCAATTTACATTATCTGACCTCACAATAATTAACCTGAGGAGTACACATTTTAGAAAACACATAGGCTGCACCATCACCTGAGCACAAAAGCAAGTAGACGTACAGTAATTTTCTCCCATTGCCATGCAAAACGTACCTTTAGTTATGCTCCTTCCCCGCATTATTTACATTGCCAACTTTAAAAGTCAATAGTTACACAACCCCAGGGCTTGGTAAAAACTATCTACCATGAAATTCAAAAACAATTAAAAAACCAATGGCTACCAATTAACTACAAACTTCTCTTTTTTTTTTTTCTTGAGATCGTTAAGGCACACACCTCTAATGAGAAAGCAGTCTAGAAGAAGAAAGAAAAAAAAAAAAAAAACCGCAAAGCTTTTTGCTGTAACCAGCTAGCAACACCGGCATTAAGTGGAAGATGCTTTCAGAAAATTCCAACGAGCATAAGAGGTTAAAGATTTGAAGACACGGTTTTTAATGTTCCCACTGACAGATTTAAAAGTAGACGTGCACAGTAAAAACCACCTGTCAGCGCGGCACATGTGGCCATGCTTTAGTAACGTGATCTGCTCTGGGACAAGCTTCTTACGCACTGGGAAAGTTTCTGTTTGGTAGTAGTCAGCAACAGGGAGTCGAACCAAGAGGGAACTGACTGAATTCCTAACTTTTAAGACAGCTATGAACAACAAGCTGGGGGGAATGTCTAGGAAACACTGAAAAGTAACAGGCACGCAGAACAAACATAGAAGAAAAACAGCGGGACGGAGTCTGGAGTCAGAGAGAAGTACTGAATCTTAAGGTGGGGCAAACCAAGCCACCAGATGGAAAAAACCCCATGCTTATTACATTCACTTAAGCTGAACTACAATCATTACATGTACCGCTTTTTATAGATATATACACAAATATTAAAAGATTATACAAATAAATTGTATCAACTGCAACCGGTATGTAAATTTCTGTGAATGAGACTTCCTGACGTAAAACCGAGAGGACAAAGTTCCAGCTTACTTGACTTACCTTCTTTTTATTGAAATCACTGCGTACTTCCAAACCATTCCTAAACACTATTTCCTTGTAAGATTCACTCAAAATTTCACTAAGTGGAGATTGTCATTGACCTCCATTAGCTCTGTGGCTTTGTAACTATGCAAAACCCATTCCCTTCTTTCTGCCTTTACCGTCAGAGCTTTGATGGATGCAGCATCCTCACCCAGAACACTGCACCCACCCTGCCATCGTCTCTGTCCCTCCTACACTTCCAAAGACAAACTAGATTTTTTCCAGTAATGTCTGCCTTACATTATCTCACTGTCTCAGGTTTCTGCCAGATCACTTTCCTTTCCATCCTTGAGCTATCTTCTGATTTGTACTGCATCACAATCACGCTCTTAATTCTCCCCTTCAGGACCCCACACAACTCATCGCACGCTGTACAGGCGATCGGTTCCACATACCGCTCATTTCCCTGGTTTCGAAGTACAGAAACCTCCTGCCTCTTTTATCCTTCCCTACGCAGCAAGAATACGGACCATATTCCTGAGCAACACAGCCTCACGTGCCTCTTCCCTAATTTTCCTCTTTGAGATAAACCATTTTCACTGCATCAGCCTTAAGTTTCCTTAAAAGTATTTATATAACAGGGAGGTTTATATTTCATAAAGGAAGCCGTAAGACATGTATACAAAGAATCTCAGGACTGCTTGCAAGTGCAATGCCGGTCCTTCCAAGAATCACTCCCACACCTTTCTTAGTCATCCCGCTCGGTGATATATCCCAATTTGGGCTCGTTACATCAAACTCAAAAGGCACTAACAGGTCGCTCCTGCACACAGAAGTTCCTGCCCAGCAAGCTCCTCCGAACTGGTATTTCCATTCCTAGGAAGTACCGTGCACGTTTTCAGCGAAGACCCGCCAACAGTAAACAACAACAGCACATTTGTTTTCTACAGCTACGGCTGCGATGCCTATAAACCCACGGCTGACCCGCAGGGAAAACCAGTCACAGGCTCTAGTCCTCAGAGGATGAGTTTGCTTGGTTTGGTTAGAACGGTTTCGCCCCCTTCTCTGAACCATCCTCCCCCTTAACGAAGAGCAAGGCACGTTTCTTGTTCTAGGGCAGATTTCAGCCGTCTGCTGTGAGAAATTCAGTACTGCATTACCATACAATCTTTGATATTAAAGCGTTTGTATTCTTGTACCTGTTGGGACTCCAGGGTATGGTGGGAGTCATGCTGACATCTGGAAACAAAATACTGTTGTCCTTAATCCTGTCCAAGGCATAATGCATTTCACAGAGGGGTAAGCGATTTAACTGAAACTGGAGTTCAACCTGCAGTACAAAACGAATGAATAAATGAACGGGTGAACCAAAACCAAACCAAAACAGGTGAACCAAAAAAAATTTAGGAAACACTCATTAGACTTGGCTGTATATGAGACATTTTTACCTTCCTGTAAACTACTGACTCTCAGAAGAAAACAGCAAACATCATTCAATCAAAAGATCTGCAATAAAATTAACTTGCTGCTTTTTTTTTTTTTTAAGCAAAGATAAACACAGCATTTGCGCTAATGTAATTTTGTGACTTGACTTTTAAGGTTGGATTCCACTGTACTTTCACAAAAAGGGAAAACATTCTTCAAGTTGTTTTTGGAATACAAAATAGTTCCAGAAAATATTATTGTCCTAAACCATTGTTTTTAAAAATATAAGCTTTCATCCCTTTTTGTAAGAACAACCTTGAAACAGTGACAGGCGAGAAATTTTTACAGATCACCAGATGACATAAATCAGATGTGTGACCAGCAGAGATAAATGTTATTTATTTCTAGTCAAACAGCTCATCATTTAGGTTCAACTATTAGAACTCTACAAAAGTTAATTTCTAACAATTAGTTGCTTATCAATACATTCATTTTTTTTGTTTTCTCAATTACTTATATTTTAATACTAGTAAATAAAAGATAATCCCAACGAAATCCTGGTACAAAGCCAGAAACAACAAGCAGAGCACACCAACATCCCTGATTCCATTCAGAACTGAACGGTGGATAGTGAGGTTCCTTCGTCTACACACATATAGTAAAAGGGCCAAGAGAAGAATACATTCTAAATTTGAACACTGGACAAAAGCAGCTCCTGGGGAAGCAACTCATAGAAACAGCTCGCTCAGATTACCATTTACACGTATTTAAATTTGCAATTATTAATCTCTCCAAAAACAAATTAATCTGATCAGAGCACTGTGCCAAAGAACTAAATGTTAACAACACAGAAGCCTTTATACAAAATGCGACACAGATTTGCACTAATATAAAACAGCACAGAAACACCCAAAGCTGCTGAGAACTTCAAGTGACTGACACACATTTTTAGGTTTTTTCCAAAGCAATGCTATCTATTGCTAAGGGCTTGGGTAATTACTGTGCTAGAACTCTAATGAGCATTTTGTGATTAAATACGAGTAAATAAGTACCTTTCGGAGATTTACAATGAATTGTGCGCATGCTGACGAACAGCCAGCCAAATTACTGCAGCCCGTCTGGAAAAGCACCCATATAAAGCAGACCCCTAGTATTTACAATTTCTACGGTCATCTTTACTGATAGCTTGCATAGCCACTTTAGAGAAGCTGGTTCTGTGCCACCAATTAAGAGAGGAGAAAATTCGGAACAGATGAGCTGGTTCGTGGGCAGCGTCCCTGAGGAGGGGGCGAAGGTGCAGACGAACACCCCCTGCCCTCCCAGGGAAACGCCACAGAGGCGACACCGTCGTTCTAAAGGTACCCCCGTGCCCAAAGCAAAAACCTGGTGTCAGATCTATTCATTTTCTCCTCTAGCACGCACCAATTCTCTCTTAATCAGTCCATCATTACTTAATCAGGCTTTAATCTCACGATAATCATTGCTACCAACCAGAAAGTTCAACAAACACAAAGCAATACTAGAATACATTTTTGTAATTATCTTTTCTAACAACTTATATAAAGACTTTAAAAAGTCCTTGTCAACTAAAATAAGTTTCCCCTATATATTACAAACAAAACCCAATTTGTTGTACAAAAGATACCTGTGGTTATCAAAATAAGACAGCAAACTTGGGAAAAAGTTGGGGGGGGGGAAGAGCTGGAAAAGCAGAGAATCATGTCTCTCAACACGACATGCCTCATCCAGAGCCATACAAACTTCTCCTACGGAGGGGAACTGCTCCTACGGAGGAATAATTTAGCCTTCTAGATGTAACTGCTTGTGGGACCTGACGCTCCGTTGGCTGCCCAGAAGCCACCTCCTGCCGCAGGGATCGCAGCTGCAAAAACCCTCTTGTGCACCAGCACCGTTTCCTACTTGAAGATCATCTCCTTCAGAAGGATTTGCAAAACACAGCTCGTAGCTTTTCCTTTTTCTAGCGTATTTAAATATTACACTGTTCACACTATTACATAGCACGTAAAATCAACACTAGCTTTGCTGTAAATTAACAACGTTTGCTTGTATCGGTGCAGAATGTAGCCAGTAACTTCCTGTCTCTGGCGGATAGAAAGACATTAAATTTTCATCTTTATCACGTTTTACAGCAAGATGTATAACCACAACTCTGAAGAAAAGGGCGGTAGCAACACGGAGTTCACTGAAGTGATCGTAACTGCTAGGAAAACCTTTTCTTAAGTAGGACACACGAACGTCTAAGAATTTTTTTTCCCCACTGTTCCACCATGTATTTTACGGCTACTTTAGTAAATACCCTGGTCTCCAAAAGCAGCGTGGTTTAGCACTCGTCAAGAACGACAGGGCCAGCTCGTCCTGCCGAGGGGGCCCTCGGGCCTCCTTCCGAAGCTCCGTCCTACCCAGCTCTGCCCAGCGCCCCTCTGCCCACCCAACAACGCCCCCCACAAGTTTGGGAAAAGCCTCCCGCACAAATGCAATGGTCCCAACCTCACAGTTTGATCTATACAGGAAAAACATCTTTCCTCAGACAGATCCAGGGCTAACAAAAGACCATCCAATATAACGATGATAATTTAAATGCGGAAAATCTGTGATGCTCATCTGAGCAACGCTGTAACAGCCCCTTCTGGGAGTCCGAGCAAGGTGCCTAGCATTAAATACCTCTTATTATCTACCTGCATTCACCACTTTCTTTAACAGCTTGTGCTTTGTTTTGGTTTTAATCCAGTTTGGAGTGAATCAAACAGTTATATTTGCTGTTGCGGAGTACCGAATGAGGCCATCTGTGACGGAGAGGCATGTAACCTGCTTTAATACACATTCCACAATAAGAAAACAGTGGGAAAGGAAGTTAATCCATTGCCAGTTCCACAGAAGAGGACACAGAACAGAGTAACCACGCCAAAAATAAAACAGTCCCACGTTAGTTTGGTCACCAAAAAGAGCAGCAGCCAAGGGGGTTTAAAGCACCAGTTCCCTCTGCCCCACCTCCGTGAAGGGCACTTGACAAAGGCAGAGCGGTGTATTTATTACAGCTAAGCCAGAACTGCCAAACCAGCGACCAGGAAGTTCCCAAGATTAACTATTAGAACAGAAAAGGAAGCAAACCACCTAACTTACCCAAAACACAGAGAAATAAAAGCAATTTTGTCAGTGTTTAAGAATCGCATAGGGAACACTAACTCCACTGAAGACAACAGCAAAATTTCCAGCATTTTTAATAAAAATGCTATATATCCAAATTATATCCTCAGTTCTAACCTGAGGGTCTCTTTCCAAATTTTCATTCAATACTTAATCAGAACAGATTTCCTCGCAATTAGAATTCATTAAAATATAGGTAATACTTCAAGGATTTGACCACCAGTTCACCGATATACGTATGAAGCACCGCGTGGTTTTACAGTAACTTCAGAAGCCAATTTTTAATGCAGAATAGATGTGCTGCCTCAGGCGAAGTTTTGTAAGACGCTCAAAGGAAAATAAGGCAGTTACTGAAGCCCCAGCTCATTTTGCATTCCAGTGGAGGTTCTGATAGAATCAATTAGTAAGTTTAATTATTGTTTTAAGAAAACAAACACAAAGCCAAGAGCCCAGAACAACATAAGTCTTCCCAGACCAATTATCCATGTTAAATTAAGACATTAGGATTCTTGCATATGTTTCCCCAAAACAAAATGAACGGGAGGAGATAACAGCTTGGTGAAAATGCATTCATGTCAAGCAATTCCAGTGACCTTAATTTGAGGTTATTTCTGTTTGGTAACATGATCAATCGCAAGGTCTACAGCAGACGCACACTGGGGATGGGCGAGGAGTTTAAGCTTTTAACCTAACTACAGCTTTGTCTTCCCTTACGTGCATTTACATCTAATGCACTGTCTTGTTTGCAAAGTACGCTATTTCTTTTTTTTAAATGTATCCTCACCCATTTCTTGTTAACTGCAAAGTAAACAAAAGCCTGATCTTACTGCTAACACAATTTTCTCTAGCAAAAGTGTTAGAACTCCTCATTTTGTGACTGAATGCCTCCAAGACAGACAAACAACTGCCTCGGATGTAAGTGTCAGCGGAGCGAGAGTCATGGAGGCAAGCGTTATCATTCTGAAACACAGGATATAGATATAAAATAAAAGCATTTATTCACCTTCCTCACGCCTCCATCTACCAACCCTCATCATCTTCACCAGGGAAACACTCTAAGTTGAAGACTTTTCCACGGAAGGACAATATTCCTTTTGTTCTGCCATGGGCGCAGAAAGCAGCACAAGCCCCATTCATAACTCAACAGACCTTATTAAAAATTAATCTCACCTCAGGCCTAGGAACCAATAGTGGAATCCACAATAACAGAAACAAAAAGAATAAGATTTAAAAAGAAAGAGATGATACAAAAATAAGGAGTCCAAGATGCAAGTTATCAAAGACTGAGTTCTAGCTGGCTATGTCAAGAGCAGCAAAGATTTTTTTTTTTTTTTAGAGGAAAAAAAAATAAAAGCCAGGAATAGAAAACTCCTTCCTTTGACTTTGTTAAGAAAAGGCTCCTGAGGTCTCTGGTGAGAAGAGCTATGATGGACAGAATGCTGGAAGGCACATCAGAGAGCCTACGCTGCCAAAGCCCGGCAGCAGGGGTAAGCAATACATCCAGTGGGTTCAGAGTGAGGGGGTGGGTAGGTGTGGGGGAAGAAAGCCTATGAACTGCCCAAACACCTACCTGCAGGAAAACAAAAATAAGACAAAGCTTGCCTTTGGAGGTCCACAGAGAGGGCTTTGTATCTGAACCAGACATGCAAAAATAATGTCCAAGACAACTTTCACATCACACTCCCAAAACCATGGGATATACGAGCAAAACTCTGCAAGCAATGCCTAATCACCTCAGAAGAATTTTGCCCGAAATGAAATTCATTAAAATGGTTTTTTACTCTAACACTTCTAAAATATTATTTTATTTTCCAAATGATAACTCATCTGTACACACCTCACACCCATATAAATACATGTATATTTATGTATAAAAAGATCTCACCTATCTGAAATTCTCATCTGGGCTCCGCTTCCTGTGTTTGACGATGAATAACAGAGTTCCTTTTCAGGTCTTCAAGCAATTATTTCGGGTGGAGCCAAGACAGACACAATGCAAACCGTTCCCATATTAAAACCACCTCCACTCAGACTCACCTGCATTTCACAATCTGCCCGAAGATTAAGTTCTTCGCAGCATTCCCTGGATACCCTCAAGAAGATATAATCCTTTGTTTTCTCCTCAATAGCTGCTTCATAAACCTTCTCTTTGGTTCCTTGGGTCTGTGCTGACTTCTCTTTAGTGACAGGCAATAAATAAACAGCATTGACTTTGGTCATCACCAGCCGTCCAGCCAAAGTGTCTTCCGAAAGCGTTTCAGTGAGCTTAAAGCGGCCAAAAAGTTGTCCATTTTGGGCGTACTTTGCACCTCCAGAAACACCGGTGAGCATGAAGCTTGCTACAATCTGCAACTGCACTTTTATGTTGAACCTGAGCGAGAAAGCATCAAGTCAGTGCAGAAAAACGCTCTCAGGTACAGAAACTTCATGCATTCAGACTGAAGGCTGACCACCTTACATTCTGACTGTGCAATTTTTAAACACAAACACGGACGCAATTACAAATAAGCCAAACTGGACTTTTGTAAGTATGTGGCTGTTGAATGTTTACACATTTCCCTTTTGACTATAGCCTATAAAACATATATTCAAAAGAATCAACATCTAGGAAGCTTAAAATAAAGAACCCTCACAAGAGAAAACCAAGTACTAGATTTTGTGAGACCAAAACAATTTAAGAGTGAATCAGAGCTGCTGTGTATGTCCCAAAGCAGTAAAACCTTTTATTTAAGTAATTTGTAAGCTTATGTTAGGTATTCAAGGAGAGACGTGCAGGCCAAGAACAGAGTAAGATTCCTACTTATGTATCTCTTCCAGGCTGCACACCAAGGACGGTGATCTACATCTTAAAAGGTAAATGGTATTACACCTATAATTCAGAGGAATTGATTAAAATGCCTCGGAAAAAAAAAAAAAATCAGAATGTAGGCATTAAAATGAGATAATGTTATTTGCAATGAGGGACTGGCATCGCAGGCTCAGCCACATAAGCCATCTATCCACGGAATTCCTATTAGCAGCAAGTTCCTCCTGTAATCGGAGACGTAAGACATTCATTCTTTGTAGTTACCATTTTCTAGAACTCACATGCATAACACATTAAAGTGACTTATTAGCACGCCTCCTTGACCTCTCCCCAGTACATAGTAATCTGCTCCTACAGCGCTGGGGTTTTTTTAAACAGATTGCTTCAACCTGGTTTTAAAAAGGACAAAAGGGGAAAAAACTCTGTCACACTAGCAATATTCTGTTCTCTTCTCATCAGCAACTTTTTCCAGAATTTGCAACAAAAAGTAAACCACAAAGGTTTCCACAAATGAAATAAAATCTCTTGGGAAAAAAAAAAATCATTTTCTTATAATACTTTTCATTTCATATTGTTTTTATTTGATGCGTTCTTCTTATAATTTCTATTTTAACCTAATAAACTGGTAATTTATCATTTAAGCCCTGCAATGTCAATAATCATAAGCCCGTAACAATAAGGTCCAACATTTTAGCTCACCTGGTAATTAATCCTCTACCAAACCAATCAAATACAGTTTTCTCTTATGTGGCAAGTCGAGAGTCTCGCACAAAAATTGCGCGTTTGCCCCCTTGTGGCAAGAGTTGCCTCTTTACATAATACGGGCATTAAGTCACATTCAAATTTCACACTCCACTCCCAAAAAGCAGGAGATGAAGACGGATTTGTCTGGCTCATCAGTCACCAGAGATTACTGCAGAAGCTACAGTTAAAGCAACCGCTCAGAAGCGTGTACTTAGGGAGCGCGCTAGAGTTAAGTGCAATCCTTCCAGTTTCCACCTGTGCTAAAAAAAGAATCCAAAACCAAACCAAAAAAAAAGCTTTCTTCTATACAAGCGCTGCACTATTCAAAGGAGCTATCAGCAAGTTAGCAACACCTCAAACTGCTTATATCTCATTCAGGTGATTGTTAAAATACTACATAAAACATATAACACAGTAACCACGAGCTCGGCATTATTACTAAGACACTATCACTTGCTATTGTGAATTTCTTTTGTTAAAACTTCCCTGAAGTTGAATCCCTATGCCACTGAACATGCATCAGCTCATCCTCAAACGTGGATTTGTAAAAACGCGCCGGGAGACAGCAATACTGCCTTTCTGAGACAAGGCACAAGTTCGTGTCTTGATAAAGGGCTAAACTGAATCCGCCGTGGTAAAGGGAAGGTAGAGTTTAGAGATTACCAAGCAATTTCTACTGAGTAAGATGACACCTTCTGGCAACCTGTTAAACTGCAAAATCCTCTAAGGATTAGATTTAAAAAAATATTAGAAGTTGCGTCTTTCATCCGTTCCTCACCCTTGCTTTGCAGATTCATACAAAATAAGGTTTTCAGTCAGGCTTACAGAAATCAAGCAAAAACTTAGGCTTCCTCCTAAGCACTGCAAAATCCCAGCCTAACTGCAGTGTTAATGAAACTAGCTAAAA
>VXBH01002955.1:567105-588192 GCA_013400035.1 Rynchops niger | reverse complement strand
AAAAAAAAAAAAAAAAGCCTCTCGTTCATATTTAAAAATACAGAAATTAAAGAAAGACATCATAAATCATTGATCACGCCATACCAATACAAACAATAAATTCCCAAATGGCAAATAAACCCATTCTGAACAAACCCCATGTAACACTTCCTTATTGCGTACGTTCAGCACGTTTCCTCTTACGTTTACACCTGTGGAGTTCAGACGGGTGTGCAGGGTGACACCTACCTACCTATCAATAAATTTAAGACATAGTAATGAGAACAGCAAATTTATTTTCCAAAGTCAGCATTTTAAGTTTCCACAGCTGTGAAGAGACATCTGCTCTGTCATTCTGGTACCAGCCGGTGTACTGCACGGAAGGAGCTATGTCTGTCACCTCATGCACAATTTAATGTTTGTACAAGAAAATACACGGTTATTTCTAGCCACTCCAACAATTTTACGCTGTTTTTCTTTTGACCGTGCAAGACAGAAAGGTCTTGCATCAACAGATCTTCTATACAAGTGCTGCACTATTCAAAGGAGCTATCAGCAAGTTAGCAACACCTCCTGTAGCAACACCATCAACAGATGCATGCAGGCAAAACTTTACAAAACCAAACTAGTGTCAGGATGAGAACATTGTTTAGCTTTTTTGTACAGACTACGCTTGCATTTGGAAATTGGGCAGCAGCGGCTCCGGTATTCTAACCTTTATTACTCTATTTTGTGATGTACTCATGTGGAGTAACTTTTATAAATGCCTCTTGAAATATTAGAATAAACATCTTCTTTTAAAAGTAAAGCTCTCTGAGGCTATCCAGAATGAACTCCCTTATAACTGAGTTCAAGACTTTTTAAAGCCACCACAACCTTCATCCAACGCTTTTCAGCAGCTCCGCTCAGGTGATTCCACGGAAAGTCTGAAACAGTGTTTTCCTAGAAAGTGAGAAACCATCAACATTCTTAAAACCCAACAATTCACTCCAGTCTGAACTGCAGCCACTCGGGTTATTCCAGTCGTGTCGTAAGAGACCATGTTGACACCCCTAACCGGTTTTACGATATGCATACACAAACCCATTAGAGAGTAGCAGCTCATCAACATTTTCACCCACGGCACCGCTTCAGAGGTATCACAGCCCACTTGCGTTGGAGTTTCTGGGCCCATTTCGCGGCTTGCCACCCTGACGCTGCACTAGAGAATAGCAAGTGTGTGATCTCAGCCGCAGAGGATCAGAAAAGTGGGCTAGTGTGAGCCTTGCTGCAATGAAGTGGGTCAGCTACAAGATCAAAAGAATATTTCTGTCATCAGCACTACCAAAACAGACGATTTCAAGAACATTATTAGAACTTCCTTTTATTCATCTACCAGATAGAAAAAGAAGAGCAGTAACTTATCGCTGCACCAAATTGGCCAAAGGGGAAGCATTACACACAGAACACACTTATTACTCTCTCACTTCCACAGGCACGCTGCTCTTTGGTTTCCTGAGAGGCATGAGAGCGTAATTCTCATCGCGAAAATTCACTCAGTAAAAATATTGTTTACTTTTATATCATATTTCATAATGTTTACTTTAAACCCACTTTTGTTTTAAAAGCCCTTAGAAAAGTCAACCCGATTATAAATAGGCATGATGGAGAATATTTCTGGATGCTGAAACCAGTGTTCAAGCACGATTCCTCCCTATGGCAGATTCCAGCTCAAGAGCAGAGAGCAGCAGCAATGAAAGATATGAATAGTCCAATACTGCCCTGCATCTGAGATACAAAGAGAAATGGAAGCATTTTTCTGCTTTGAAAGCATCAGAAATACAACTGCTCATAGTATTTTCTTCCTAAATTCCAGAGGGGTGAGTCAGCTGAACCTCTGGAGCTCCAGGAGTGGTTCGTCTTAAAAAAGACACTGCTGGTTTGGGACTTAAGTAATTGATAGAACTAAATCTGCTACCAAATTAAGTTAAAGGGAAGTTAATCCATTCGGACTGTCCGTTCTGAGTAGCGTAACACTTTAAAACTCTTTCGTACCACATGAGCGCAGACAAAATTTTAACCACAAATACCAATCTACAGGAAAAAAAGGCCCCATGAGAGTCTATGCATGGGAAGTTCGCAGCTTTTTCCTAACTCTGTATTGGTTCACGCAGCTAATCCAGCTGGGTAACATGTACGTAATACCTAAGGATATTACAGAATAAAACAAACAAAAAACTTATACTATATGCCTTTTATTAGGAACTTTTATTCAGAAGCTGCTTTTCAGACTATTTAGAGAATAAATATAATAAAGGCAGCTGCCACATCACTGCAAGATCAGAGTTTGATCCCCTCACAATTCAAACTTCTTCTTAAAAAAAAAAGAAAGAAAAATATTTTACACTCCCCCAAGGCCTCTTATACAAAGATTTCACATATTACTTTGCTATAACCTACTTTCGCCACGGAACAAAAAGTATTACTCCTATTATTAGTAATTTTTGTATAGAGCGCCAAAAAACTATGAACAAAAATAATTATTATCCAGACATTAACAAAACGTTGTACAATAGCTGCTTTGTGCCTCCCATCACGCGCACAGACCGAAACATACGATTTGTTTTAAATGAGTATCAGTAAATTATATTTGCTAAGTGCTAGTGACCTTTATCACAAGTTACTATTTCCAGGCTCATACTCGACTTCATTTCCAAGGACCAGGAAGACTTAGTATCTTAAACAATCACGTCGGTTTAATGGAAACAGTTGCCGTTCTAACAGGACAGCGAGAAATATCTAAGAAGTATTTCTCTAAAGGTATCACTTACTTGCTAACTTCCTTATACTGTGCTATTTCCTCGATGTACAGGAGGTCGTGCAGCCGTGACTGGTAGTTGCTCCTGGTCAGTGATTTGTCCAGCACAGATTGTGTAAATAGCTGGTCAGCAGACAGAGGGATTTGGTATCTGGTAAGAAGGCTCTTCTCCAATTCAGTAGTTTCATTAGGCTCAAATTCTACAATAGTCTTAGAAGTGGAATCCCAGCGCTTAGCTGTGGTGAGCAGCTGTTGCCGTGCGTGCATCAGGTATTCAAGATCTGGATGTAAATACGGAATAGGGAAGGGAAATAAGTTCAAACTCTGTATGTGTTTGGGTTTTATTAAAAACAAAACAAAACCAAAAACCCAATCAAGACAACAAAAAAAAACACAAAAACACCCCACACCTAAAAATAATCCTATTAGAGATAACGAACTAAATGTAGGTAAGAATCTCCTCTGCCTACAACAGCATTAGTAAGTTCACTGCTAGTAATTACCACCTCTTTTTCAGGTGTACACAGAGAGCAAGCAGGCTCTCAAACAATATCAGAAAATAAAATATTCTACAGATAAAAAATAAAATAAATACAGACGAACAAGGAAAGCACTTATTTTAATAATTGCAAGCAACTTTGATGGACTTGGCATCACAACATGCTTTCAAAGCCTAACTGCAACATCATCTCATTTCAAAAACATCAAGTAGTGAAGAACCTTACAATATGCACTATAAAATTTAAACGGTAATAAAAACAAGTTGATAAACTGCCTGCTAAGAATCATTGAATTTGCAGCATTGTGAAAACCTTTAAAAAAATTCTACAGTACCGTGATGTGTGTGTTCTGCAGACAGTTGCATTACATAGATAGAGTAAGTTTGGAAAGAAAAACTCTGGAAATGTAACCTAACATGATATACACTTCAAAAATTAAGAGGAAATTAATTTTTCAGTATACCCTAATTTCAGGGAGCACATAGCTTAAATGAGAAACAGAAGACCAAGCACTGTCTACAGCCACCCAAAATATATCCATTAACGCCACAAAACCATTATGACAACAGCACATCAGTTCACAGAATGGCAGTTAAATTGCAAAGCTGAAAATATCTGGCGTTTATAGTGAAGCTATGGTATCTTAACGTATTATCTCTGAGTAACATTTAAGACAGGTATCCAGGATATCACACCAACGCTGAAAGAATGGGGGGTGGGAAGACAAAGACATTTTCAAATTCAAATTAAATACTGAACATCATCTTGACTGTCTTTACTCTAAATGGAAGGAAAACAGCTTTTTAGCAAAAGAAATCTCAGTTCAGCTTGACTATGACTATAGGAACGTAGCTTATCTTACTGGCTAACTGCATAAATACATGTGCACTGAGAAGTCACATTTAAATATCTACCTCGAGCCTGAACCATGCTAGTAGCTATGACTGCATGGCAAGAAAAAGTCCATGCTCGTGCGGTTTCTGTGTTTGAAACATCTCACCATAAATGAGGCGCTCTCTGGTAGTAACAATACCTCAGATCACAAAAAGCTTAGTAATTATGCTGGGACTGAGTTCTCGTTTGCTAGAAAGACAGCCATTTCTTTCCCAGCACTGCAGAGGCTTCCACTGGACGCCTGACATAAACAGTTCCTGGCACAGACTGCGCACACGGTGACCCTTTTGTAAAGAGCATTTCGTACATTCATAGTGCACAGAAAACTTCTCCTAGTTCTCTTTTTCCATGGCAAATAAAGATTTCAAAATGCGTAACGGAGGCTCCACCACTAAAATATTTTAATGTTGACCTTTCTTTCCTGCCTAGGTATCTACACAGGGCCCTGAGTTACACGCAGATATAGAGACCTCAGGCAGCCTGCTGTTTGAAAAGCGTCTCCATGAGATCCCAATCCATACATACCCAAAGTAAAAGAAACAATGGAAAAAGACCCACATCCAACATAGGTTTTAAACTGAAAGAGGGTGGATTTAGACTAGATCTCAGGAAGAAATTCTTTGCTGTGAGGGGGGTGAGCCCCTGGCCCAGGGTGCCCAGAGAAGCTGTGGCTGCCCCATCCCTGGAGGGGTTCAAGGCCAGGCTGGACGGGGCTTGGAGCCACCTGGGCTGGTGGGAGGTGTCCCTGCCCAGGGCAGGGGGGTGGAACTAGATGCTCTTTAAGGTCCCTTCCAACCCAAACCATTCTGTGATTCTGTGGGAAAGTGACGGAAGACTGGTGAGGAGGACTATAAACACGCTCAAGTGACTCGCTGCTGGAGTGCTAGACAACACACGTACCCCACTCATCGTCGCTCGGTCGTACATGCTCGCAAGTAGAACATCCGCACTTAGATAACCTAAGTCTGTAATGGACTCAGGGACACCTTATCTAATGCCTGAGATTCCTGCTCTGCTGCTGAAGAAGATCAAAGCACAGTGGAAAACTACGCCTGCTTGAAGCCTCGAAATACAGGTGAGAACAGCAAGTCTGAGCTCTTGCTCTCTCACTAACAAGGACTCTCTCGCTCCGCAGTGCCTGTGTCCTTGGCTTGCGTGCCTCTGCCCGGGTGTTGCTTTGGAGATTCCCTGATCTGCAAGGTATCAAGATTACATTTGTTCTTTGCCTTTCATCCGTGGTTTTGTTGTTGTTCCTGCGTCCTGTCTGTGTTGGCTCAACAGATTCTGTGATAGTTATCCCTTTCACTGGCCTGCTTACACACTTCTTAGATTACCTTAGGAAAACGCCCAGGATTTTGTACTTACGCTTACCCGAAAAGCGCCTAGCGCTCTTTTCACTTGAATTAAATATTAGTAACAACCTGCTTGAAGACTTCAGTATCCATTTGCTCACAGACAATCAACATGTGAAAAGGAAGTATCAGTAACTAAAGCTAGAAAGTGCTGTCTCAGCATCATCCATCACCTCCACGCGGACTTGGAATGGGCCGCCCCTTGTATCGCTCTGGTTAGGAGCTAGCTCACGCCAACAAGGGCCAAGACCATGGACTGGTTTGACAGTAACTCTGACTTTGCAAATGAGTAATGGTTTGGTTTTCTTGATCTTAAGCAGGTTTACAATAAAAGGACACCTGTTCTCCATGAACTCCATGTCTCAGGAAGGCCGTCAGCTGTGATTACCCATTACCCGTGATTACTGTTACACGGAGACTATGTAATAGTTCCTGAAAAGACCACAGCCTTGCTTCTAAGTATAGTTTCTCATTTGCAACGCAATATTCTCTGCTTCACGAGACATTACAACTTGTACAGTCTTTTCTGCTCTTGGCTACAACTGCTTGGGTCATCTGGAAAGATCAGTTCATGATCTTTGGTATTTGCTGTTTACAGTTTCTTTTTGTTAGTGTTGCAAACGTTAACCTGTTAATATGAAAACAAAGGCCAGGAACAGAAAACTGCTGTTTTCTTAATTGAATCTTTTTTCTTTCTTTTTCCTTGTTCTTCTTCTTCTTTGTGCTTACATCCCAGTGCTACAATTCTGCTTCTTTGGTGTTTGTATGTCTCCAATTTTAATGAAAAATTACCATACTCTGTCCCACCCCCTCGCTTGCTGCCAAGCGACAGAGTGACCTATATTTAGCTCTCTTGTCTTTTACCATAAATCAAAGTGCTTCCTTCTTTCTTGCACTCCTTCGAACATCCTTCAATTTGTTGACATCTTTCTGATAATGGAGTTACTTCAGGTTTGAGCTGAGAGGCGCAGATCAATTTCATAAACAGAACACAACCCTTACAGGAACACGTAGTTAATTTTTCTTTTGACTTGAACACACACAAAAATATAGTTACGGTTCCTTCACGTTTTCAAAATTCATGTCAACAGCAATTCACTGAATTACAAGCCTATACTTTGTCCCTTGCCTTTGACAACCCTAGTTAGATACTGCAAGGGGAAAAAAAATAAAAAACTTCTCAAATCGTCTGCTGGATGAATTAGCAGGTGTATTCTTATACAGAAGCACTTCCTCTCCCTACTGACCTTCTTCTATGTGTTTAACGTTTTCATCGATACGAGAACGATTATAAAAACTTAAACATACTTTAACTTCCGGTGCTGCCTTCAGATACATACCAAGCTAGAAATTCCCATCACTGTGGCAAGATTTAGGAGCTTTATCCCAACACAGAGTAATAGTCATACTCCAGTTATCTGCCTTATTTACACCCTCTGAAGCTTTTGCCCACTATTTATATTCACACAGATGATGAACCTAACATACAGTAAAAGACATTCACTAGCTGTTAATACAGATGCTGTTCGCTCAGAAATGTAAAAAGAAAAGAGATGGCATGAAAGGTTTCCACTATTAAAAAAAAATAAAATTAATCCATTACCTTCAGTTGAAGCAGCATCAATCATTACTCGTTGCATGAGGACTGGTTCTAATCCAAAATCAAACACAACAGTTTGGCGAAAAGTTCCAAAGATTTCTGTGTTAAAGGCTATACTGACTTTGTATATATAATGATCTATTCCATTCTGGACCATCTTTCCTCCTATCCATTCCTGACAGTTTTCTGGAACTTCTTGTGATACCTGGGTAGTGCTGTCTCCAGCAGATATTGCAACGATACTAAAATGTGGACGATGGGCATCGTAAAGCAATGCCACTCGATACAGCATTCTTGCAGGCTATAAAAAAAATGCAAAGGTTGAAATGACAGTACATTGGAAAACTGACATTATTTCAGGAACAGCTTCATTTGCAATCAGATCATGAGAGCTTATATGAACTCTCAACTTCTTAGAGCAGGTTCAAGTCCTGCCTGCTTTCCAGAAACCTGGGCAGTCGGTACATAATCACCAGAGCTGCTGGGAAAAGACAGAGAGAAGGGAAGGTGCTAGAAGTTCCTCTTTTTTAAAAAGAATTATGCAACTGAAATCTTAATTGCAAAAGGCAGGCTATGGGCTGCATTCTAGTTATTATTGACTCACTTTCAAAAGATAAGTAGTCCTACCTTACAAGTGAGAGCAAACGTCCATGTCTGATGAGACTTTTTGGTGGTGACAGTTACCGATAGCTCAGGATTATGTTCTACTCTCACTCCTTCTACACTTTCACTAAGCTAGATTAAAAGAAAAAGAAGATAACATTAAACTTCTACAGACAGAATCAACATAAAAACATTCAGGAAAAGGCAGTATTTTTTAACAGAAAAGGTAGTATCTTTTAACAGAAAGCAGAAAGAATGGTTTCCTAGATTGTGCAGGATTGATGGAAGGCCTGCACAGGAATTAATGAAAATACGTGCTAATTCAGAGAGACACGCAAGCTAAAGCTACTGGATCATACCATGTAAGCAAGGAATTGCCCATTTAAGGGCAATTAACCACAGCACTTGACTTTCAAAAGCCAACTTAATCATAAATGTTTAAAGTTGAACAGGATTCCATTTGGAAAGAAGGACATGATACAATGAGGCCCAAAGATTGCATTTCCAGAAGACCCCAGATCTCACTGACATCAATGAGACACCAGGAAACTAGAATCGGGCTTTCTGCTCATTAATGCATTTTGCATAAAGCCCATTCTTCCCAGATTTTAATCAACAATAGATGGACCGAAAACTCCTTAGGGTCAGTGGTAAGTAGAGCTGGTCGAATGCCACAAGAACGTTCTTTGGAATTCCAAACAGCTGCTAAGTTTGATCGTATCCATACCCCGCACTCTTCAGTATTCTAACTTTTTTGAACATTTGGGGGATTGGCTGTTCTTCATACAAGTGCCTGCAGCTGCAGGAGGAGCCACGCACAAACAAGAGTATTCTCCACTAACTCATGAAAGCTTCACCATTTACTGTTCTCCCGTTTAAAGAGTTCTCTGCCATCTAGTCAAGGAACAGGAACGATACCACGAGACTTGGCCGACCCATCCTGCACTGGGAATAGTAAATACGCAAAATGAACAAGCTGCGATTAAACCGTAAGCTGTAATTTACAAACTCTACTGAATTTCTGAAAAGAATGAGTCCATTTGAAGACATCAGCCTACGTCTCCGGTATCTTTGCGAGAAGACATAGGGCAGGATGGAAAGCGGAGCAAATCGGTTGGACAATTTCTTGGTAAGGAGTAGTTCGACCAGCTCTGATAGTAAGGGCCAAAACCAGGCTCATCTGTTAGTTTTAAATATGAGCACATAGGGAAATAGTATGTTTTCCTTACCACTTTCTCAGGAGATAACGAATTCATCCATTTCTCAATCAAGGTTTCCATATAACTGCCCGAACACTGTTTGTTTTCCTTCTGCTGTTTTAATCTGATCAAGCGGGAAGCATATCGTTTTTGCCATTCTGTTAGCTCTTCCTGGGAATGTGCTGAAGTACACTGTGCACCGTACCTGCAGATCCCTTGCTCTAAAAATCTACATAAAATAGGAAAAACGATTATGCCTTGAACTTTTCTGTCTCCAATTAAAAAAAGAAATTTATCAAAATTTTGCTTTTGAAGCCAGAGGACATTCGTTAAGTCTCTCACAGAACTAAAGGCAGTTTAGTCATGTGACCTAATTTGGAAATATATACATCTATGCAGCATTTCGTAAGAGACACAGCAGCCTCTCTTACTGCAAAGTCCAGAAAAGTATACCAAATTTCTTTGAAACACAGGGGGATACAAGTCTTCTTACGAATTTTCCGGCTTCAAAGACGGAAGAATCAAGTGTTTGTACAGCAATTAACACAATGAGATCGTGGACCATCCCTGAAATGACCAGGCACTGTATTAATATGAATAAAACACTGTTAATCAGGGGCAAAGGGAAGATATAGCAAATTTCCTCCAACAGTTACGTTATTAGCTGATAAATACTCATTCAGCAGTTTTTCCTGGAGCAACAGTGACATCACATGGTCCTTTCTACTAAATACACCTACACAGAAATCGTCTCTCAAGGAAAAGGTTAATCCTCTTCTTTGTAAACCATGGATCAGTCAAAAAGGATCTATTTTTGCAGAGGTTAAGGATTTGTTCAAGTACATTTTTCATTTAACGGCATGTGCTGATGCATCAAAATTAATGATATTCCAAACGCCTGTACACAAGTCAATCATTCGAGTTCCCAGAATTCATTGCAAGTGTGGGCAAACACCTGTATCACTTTTTTGTAATTACACCTTGTATTAAAATTATAAACCACAAGACAGTAGCATTATTTTTCAAACGGAAGCACTTCAAAAAAATGTATGACAAAATTAAGAATAAAATGGAGGGGGGAATGTATATTCTGGAGGTATTAAGAAAGTACCGGATATCCAGATACACATCAGGCCAGGTTTGCTTGTTTTGCATAAGGAGACTATAAAGAGTTAATGTAAGCATCGCATTTATTACAAATAAAGCCAAGCAGGCTGATCTCTGTCAGGACATTAAGTTGATAGAAACTCTGTAAACGTAACCGTGTTTGAATTTCATGTGGATATCTCTGCATATACTTATATAAAGAATCTCCTCCTACAGCGATGAGCTACTGTAAAAAAGAAAGGACGTTGTTCTACTGAATTAATACAGGGAGTCAGGACCCCACTCCGTCGATGAGGAGAGCGGAAGGGGATCAGTGACTGAATAACCTTTCCATAGCAAATGTACTATGTAACGTAAGGTGAATTAGAATACCAACTTTGAACTATGTGACAGAAAGAAATAACCTCTCCCTGGTTATCCAGGCCACGCTTTTATCAGCGGTTACAATTTGATTTAGCATACACTTTTCCTTTAAGAAAAGTGTAAGTATTTAAAGGTTTGCGTGCCCAAAACATAAATAAAATAAGCATGATATGTATCACGATGTTACTAAAGGCATTCTCAAGCTATGTTCCTTAATATATTTTAAACTAAAATATTTTTCTTGGCAGTCAATTTCAATATTTTTATTGTAAGTTTTCCAATTCATCATTGCATTAGAATGCTAAAGTACAATTACGATTTTCATGGCCCAAAGTAAACGGAATGGAAGCATATGGTGATCTGTTCCTCTTAGCTACACAACAGATTTAAAACCAAGTAGGTTTCTTTTTCATTATTTAACAGGAAAATATATTACTTTAAAATTTGGCAGCATTATGCAATTTTTCCAAGTTCTTATTGTTCATATTTTTAACAGACACTTTTTTTTCTCATTTTTAGTTTCTTATTTAATACCTTCTGCAATTCCACAGCTTCATTATCTAGAATAAATATGCTGTGCTCCTACTGCTCTATGGCACACGGGAAAAATAAACCGCAGCTTCAAAAATTCATATTCAGTACCTGCAACTGCCTCCTCCTAAGGAACTAAAATCTTTAGTCCGTGGTCAGACCGACACTGTTCATGGGGATTTGCTGAGTAAGGCACAACCTGCTCACCGTAAGGGTTAACAGCGTGCATAAAGCTCATTACAGCTTCAGTGGGAAAACTGTTTCAGAGCAACGGGTGGAAACATGGTATAGACACCACTGACCAGAAAATCATCACGAGCTAAAAACTGTAAATAGCTGCTTTTTAAAAACTGCTGAACAGGCACCAGACATGACAGAAGTCAACAAGCGTTGCTAAGATTTAGCATCTCTATAAAGTCATGCCAGAAGTAGCCCAAATTCAGCAATTCAGTCATATCATTTTAAAAGCAGGTCAGATTCCTGCTCACATTTGTAAAACAACTTATTTGCATCAGTTAAATATATGGCAGAATCAAGTGCATCACGACACAGCTTTACGTAAGGAACGAAGATTAACAACACGAACCACAGGCAATATTGACTAGCAAACTGAAAACGACAAGGAGGAGAAACTCCAATAGAAGCCACTGGGTCTTCAGCAAGGCAGTTCACCTCCGCGTACTGCAGCTTATGCAAAATGGGAACAACGAGAGCCAGAGGGAAATTCTACTTTTTTTTTTTCCTCCAAAGACAAAGCCCATTTATCTGAAGGCATGCACCCTATCTGCTGTCAAAGCACACTTCACTGAGCTTCAGTTTGTTAACACTGTTGTCTGTGGGAACTTTTCACATCTCTGAAAATTATACAAATTAGAAAAGGTGGGGGAAAAAGACAGGTGCTGACCTGTCACGAGAAAAATGGTCCTCGAACCAAAAAAATTGAGCTAGTGATTCCATGTATAAACTGAGGTGCTTCCATGTAAACTGACCCTTCCAAAAATCTGTGAACGGATCAGCTCCTGTTTTAACAAGTACTTTCATTTTCCTGACCTCTTAATCATTCTGTCAGCAGCTAAATAAAAGAGGAGATATTACGGTCCCTTGGAAAATGTTGGTATAAAGCAACGACTTACGACGTTACCTTTTACATAGTGTGTATTCCTCACTGCTTGTGACTCCCCTGGGTGGAGGGCGGAACTGCCAGCCATCCCGGGACCCTGCAGAGTAGGCAAAACTTCAGTTACTTTTTTAATTGGCAAGTATTTCTGAGTCAGATAGTAGCTGTCCAGGGAGCCATCTCTCTAAACATCAACCCAAAGTGCATTTGTACACAAGCTAAATTATCCACCAAGAATTTTCAATCCTTAACAAATTCAGGTACAAAGGCTGTGAAAGCAAGTTTCAAACAATTTGCAGAACAGGGCAGGTTCTGATACAGCACTTTGAGCAATAAATAGAAATTCCTGCCTCCAAATTCAGTCAATGATGAGATAATTCTGCCTCAGTCCCCAGAGCTCATCACGACGGTCAAGCCCCCTTTTTTGCTTTTTGATTGCTACGCAGTGCTGAGCGTTCAACAGAATCCAAGTCTTCCCATTACAAAATGGAGTAGCTTTAGAATTGAGTTACTTACCTTCTTCTAAATCTTCTACATGATACCCCGATGGTACTTTACCAGCTGCCTACAATCATATAGAAAAACCCCACAGTTATAAAGGAACACAAACCAATTTCATTAATAAGCATTGCTGTGGCTTCTTTGCTGTCAAAACGTCTTTTAGAACAACCAATACAAGAATATTAATCAGAAGTCTGAAATCACTTCCAGTCACAAACATGGGTTTCGTATTAACCGAACAAGCGGACCCAAGTCATTGATAAAAGGAAATCTGACATGAACACTGAGTCCACTCATTGTTAGAAGAAAATTTTAGAAAGACTTTTACAAGACCGAATTCCACCCTGTGACTGTTTTAGTGTGGACTGCAGTAAAGTTTTGAAAAGGCCAGAAGTCTAAACTGTACTGAGACGTATTTCAGCTTTGAATCTACATTAAAAATAAAGCCCAAATCAAACACAAAGCATAAGAAGGAAGAAAAAAAAAAAAAGAAAGAGAGAGAAGTGGCAATTCAACCAATAGACAGGGAAAAATACAATAAATAAATTCTTTCTACTTGCTGCTTCAAGAGACTCAACAATCTATTAGCATCTTTCTCTGCTTTCTCATACGTCATGCACGACTGCGATGAAAGGCTCCTGAACAGGTAGGTTAGGTGGTAAAGACCAACAGAGCAGCGGAAACGTTTCCACTGGTATGTTCATAGTGGGCCCAGGTCTCCTGGCATACATGAAAACAAGCCTTTCAGCTGCTTCAGGTACTGCTCATTGTTTTCCCAGTAATATGCTCATTATTACCTCTGTTTCAGCAAGAAGTGTTTTCAGTCGTGTCAGATCTTTAGTTACCATCCCGTTCTGGGGGGAGAAAGAATATTAATAACTCAAACACATAAACCTTCATGTCCATTAAACCACAGCAACAAAGCGTTTCCCTCCGGCACCACCTCCAAGAGGAAGGGCAGGAAGGAAAAACGAGTTTGACTTAGGATGCACAATTTGAAATGACGTACTACATAACACGGAGCAAAAGGTGCAGCAAAAAACGGAATTTTGCACTAGCCAAAACTTGCACCAGACTTTGAGCAAGTACTTGAGCACTGTCCAGGACAATGCAGGACAGCAGCATACGTAGAACAACTTGGGGAAAAAATATTTCTTATGAACTTTAGCTGCCACTCAAGACAAATATTAATAGCTACAATACTTATTGACTGCTATCCTCCAGAGCAGAACTCTAGGCGCACAGCAGCCCTGGGGGCAGCACAGCCCAAGGGACGAGGGCTCAGGAGATCTATGCGCTCTTGTGGCTTGGCGGCTGGGTGACCTTCGGCAAGTCACTTCACCTCCCCATGCCTCAGTCTCCCGTCTGCAAAACGGGGACAGTGATACTGACTGTCTTCACCAAGCACTTTGTAGACTGCTGATGAGAAGCACTCCCCATGAGCCACATGCTGTATCTACTGAAACACTTCCGCTCCAAAGGAATCAACAGAAGAACTGTCACTGCTGCTGTAGTGATGGATTCATTTCTTCTTAAGGATCTACTTTACAGATTACCAATTTCTACAGTTCCATAACTCTCTCTGACGTAGACTGTGTAACTTTTGGAGTTTTCACTAAAGAGCAAAGATTAGCCAGGTAACTAAAATAACTGCATACTCAAGCACACCTGAAGTAAAACTCTTTCAAATTGAATTTATCTGAAATACATAGCTAAGTGTAACAATTTCACACTCACGTAAGTCAAAACTTTGATTAAAGGAACCCAGACCTGTGGTTTTTATTTCAATAATCTCTTGCAGAAATTTAAGTAAGTCCTACTACATTTAGCGGACTTCTCCACATTTTGACTGTGCCACTGAGCAGCAGAAATTACTCTCTCTGCTGAAAACTTACACACTCAACAGTTCTCACACTTCGGCTTTTTTCAAAATGATTTTTGACTTCTTCAGCAGAAATGCTGCAAATTGAACCTGTTGAGCTTAAATGTATTAGAGCATAAAAATTAACAAGTTTTTAAAAAAAGAAGTTACCAACAATCATTCTCTTAAGTCACTGGGGAAGAAATTGGATGGATCCCAATGCTTCAATAAATTCATTCCCAAACTTTGTTTCCTTTCTTCTCTCGGACAATGGCACAAGTCAGTAAATCAGCTGTTGATTTTAATATTCCTACTGAAAACAACTGTGTCTAACAACCTAAAGCTTGTAAAAAACTCTCAAATCCTGCTGTGGGACGACACTCTGGAATTATATATGGAGCCACCTTTATTTGTAGAATAGCTCAAAACAAGGGCACTGCACATTTCCTGCGATAAAGAGCTTTTGGCTATTTGACTAACGTTTTCTGAAGGCAAGTTTCCTTCGACCTCACCAGGAATTTCTCGAAACATTTTTTCATTAGAAAACACCAGCTAAACAAAGGAAAAAAACCCTTTCTTTATGTAACAATAGCCAACAGCCAGGCGTGGAGGGGGAAGGCAGGATATATACCAGCCAGACAAACAGAACTCCCTCTTACAAACAAGCTACTGGTTAACTTCAGTACTAAGATATGGGAGACGTGATCCGATTTCAAGGTAAGAGGCTCTCCCACAACACTTTCTAACGTCCTTTACACATCCCTCGAGGTCTGACCAGAGCTGCTCTCGTCTGTGCTATGACCACAGTTCTGGATTTAGCATCACCAGCAGTTCACGCTGATGAACTGCACGCTATTTAATCTAGATTACAGGAATAAAAAGAACACTATCCTTTGGAGGCTTATATAAATGTCCTTAATTTTCCCCATATGAGTAGTCACATAAGAGTCAGAACGGTTACTTACATGGATGGGGTTAAAAGCATCTTTACGAGTTTTGACAGTTCAAGGATAACATAGAAGCTCTGAACTCAAACCCTTGTCTTTGTCTCGAAATGGAAGGCTTTTTTTTTTTTTCCTGAAAAGCTTTTCATGCTGCCTTAAAACTTATCATGGGGCAGTTATTTAAAAGTCCTATAGATAATTTTCCTGCTTTGATGGCTAACCGTCCTGCAGTGCATACAAAACAGCGTCAGGTATAATTTAAGAAAACTAAACAAAAGTTTGAGACTCACATAATTCCATTAAATCGCACCAAGTGTCCAAATTATTTTGCATTCCCTAAGGATTCAGAGCCAACAACGAAAAAACTTTTCAAAATCATAACAATTCTGAAACACTGGTAATGCAAGAACCCAGGTATCCCGATTACACATGCCTTCCCATATACTTTGGTTTTTTCACACAAATCATTTTTCTTGCAACCTGCCAGTCAAACATATGTTCAGAAGTTTGTTATTAAACACGTTTTAAAAAAAGGAAATACAAAACTGCTTTTTAAATTATGTAGATTGCGGCAAACCCACTTACCAGTGATTCACCCATCAGTGATTTGGAAAGAACATTAGACACAATTTGCAGCTTCCCTTTAAGATGCATGCAGCAGAGCACTGCACGGAAAGATCCATCGCCCTTGGCCAGCCCCTCTCCCAGCACTGCAACACAAACCAGCAGCTATTAGCTTCAGCACAGTACACATTTAAATAAACTATACACACTTTCCCTTCACTTTTAACATGAAAACGATGTCTGAAACTTGGGTTGAATCCATGGCTTCTTGGAAAGACAAGTCTTGGATGAGAAGGAAGCATTACTTGCTCTTGTCCGATATTAAATTGAAACTTGTCTCTCACCAGCTAAGAAATGCTGTACATGAGCTCAAAAAAGGTTGTAATGTTTACAGGCTAAAATAGACAAAAATTGAATGTGGGAAGGGTAAATTCAAATATCTGACGCAGACACAAAGGACCTCCTCTTCACACAAAGGGGAAAAAAAAAATAGTAACCAACAACCTCTCAGTAACACAAACATGCTCAGGAAGATCCATTCATGCTCACAAAAAGCATGCCCTGTCGTTTCCAAATATAGCTAACCTCCTCGTGGTCAATTCCTGCTACTTTAAAAGGGCTTTTATTCACTTACGCTGTAAAGTGCAGGATATAGGAACGATTGTTTGAGTCCAGAAATTTACAGGCTCCATGTAACAGAAAACTTTCCTAATGCTTTCTAGCACTGGATCGGATAGCCAGCCAAACAGACACTTTCATTGACACTTCCAATAGTGAAAGGATTTATTTCACGATATAGACGTGCTTCAGACAAGCAGGAATAACACTTAACATATATATTACCTGTCCAG
The DNA here is from genome assembly GCA_013400035.1 of Rynchops niger. Taxonomy (NCBI): domain Eukaryota; kingdom Metazoa; phylum Chordata; class Aves; order Charadriiformes; family Laridae; genus Rynchops; species Rynchops niger. The sequence goes on along the minus strand of VXBH01002955.1, from coordinate 571,429 downwards.
AAAACGAAATGCCAGAGTGACTAAAAAGCTAGTCAGCTAAGCATGTGAGTTGAAAAGAAGGCTGGACAGTTGTTTAAAATTACGGAATTATAATATATATTACTATTATTGCAGACAACATCAACATCTGTGTTTATACTGCTCCCCATGCAGATGCAAACAGCTCCTGTTAGTGCCAACAGGAATTTTACGTTCACCACAATTTCAGGATTACATTTTAGAATAATAAATCAAAACTCCTCACTCAACAGACGTTGACATCATTAACAGAAATCGCATGAAAGACTAAAGAAAAAACGGTCCCACAAAACATTTACATGAAAACCACTAGACATCTCTTCCAAACAAAATGGTAACTAAACCCTGTTTAAAGTGCCCAAAAGATTAGGCTGAATTTACCACTCTGATGTTACTGACCACATTTCCAAAAATAGCGCTTACTTCCCACATCAGAAGAAGCAGTGCCAGAAATAGCTTTAACATGTCTGACAGTTTGCTATTTTAACCTCAAAGATTAAATGTCCAATTACGATATTCCGTATCATTAACTGCATAGCATCAACCAAGCTAAAACATACAGTTGCTCATAAAAAGTTACAACACATTAACCAGTATCTGTCGGTAAAGAATTGTGTAATAATTTAACAGATGGTAAATCATTATCATTCCTTGCAACAGTGCAAGCAGCATACTGTAAAAAACATATATTTCTCTAGCTATTCCAAAACGTACTTATCGTTCAGGTTAAAATAAAATACTGTCATAGGTATGCAACATGTCAAGTCTTGTAAAAAGACAGAGCAGCAGCTTGAATAAAGCTTGTCTACTGAAAAATTGTGAGTATCAAGAAGTGTGAGTGTCAGGTAGGCCCTACTAAGGTTGTTCCTTCCCAAGGATATTTCAAACATAAAACTAAAACTAAGACCTTTCAGGACCATAAATGCAGATGCTCTAAACTGTCAGATGCTGGGCTCCAACTGACAACGGCACAACAGGGAATCACAACCAAATGGGTCATTCAGATATTCATAAAAATATGNAGGGGTGTTTACAAATACACACACCCCATTTTTATATACATGCATAAATATGGCATTAAGAAGTTGAAAAATGTCCTCAGTTTTAGTTCTGGAAAAAATATTTGCAGAACATGCTGGCATGAATTAAGGAAATTAACATTAAACTGGGCGCTGTTTCTTTGTTACTAATATACACTTGAAAGCTGTTTCCGCTACTTAATTAAAAAAGAAAAAAAACCAAGCAGATACCAGTGCTCCTATTCCACCCACTTCTATACCCGTCCACTGAGAGAAGAAAAATAGTTAACATTACAGTTCCTTTGAGATACTGGTAAGTGACACAGACGCCAAGAAAAGGTTTCACAGATGAACGTCACCCATCTACCCCTACGACAAGCCCATCAGATCTCATCAATGAGAATACTATTCATTAAACAGCATTCTCCCTCCTACCTCCTTTAACCATCATTCACCTTTCCACATGTCTCTCTCGCTTTTACTTGCCGCCATGAAAGACAACTGTGAGGTTAGTCAGAATATCACACCCTTGGCAGATATCAACCGTTAAAAGCAGCAGCTTTAAAAAAAAAAAAATGCAACTATTTTAAGAATGGTACTGACTAAGCAGCGTTCCGCCTTTTTAAATTTATTAAACTTTAATTTTACACCTACAGAAAGCAAGTTTACTTTTCTTAGTTATGTTTTATGGACCTTCACAAGCAGGCACAAGAGCCCCACAAATTCCCCAGACTATGACTTGAGTATCAGTGAAGACAAATGCATTAAAAAAAAAAAAAAAAAATTTAAAAAAAAAATAAAAAAAAAAAAGACAACCCACACCCCCAAAAAAACCACCACTAAACCAGAAAGGAATGATATCAAGATTGTCATTGCTAGTAGAGGACTGTCAGAACAGCGTATCACGCAGTCTTTGTTACAAAACTGCGTTTGAGGAAACTTCCTTTAACGTTCAAGAGTAGTTAAGGAACTAAAAACTGAAAGGTGGGATCCCTTCTTTCTTCCTGGATTTTCCTTCCAAATCTAGATGACCGATTCTGTTCTAACACTTCCCAAACTCAGCAAAGACTTCTCAGAGAGTTTTGAATCACTTGCATTACATATGAATGACAGAACATTAGAAGGATGGTTAATTCCTTTAAAAATACCCCGACTGAACAAGGCAGTGAAACATGAAAGGCTCAACTTCAATGTGACATGCACATTTGGAAGCTTTCACAAATAGGAATAAATGTAAGTACATCATCTTGATTTTCTCTGAATCAAGTCCCAAAATGTAAACCAAAATAGCCACCATGCCCCTAGGAAAAGAGACGGAACAATCAGCTGTCTTTATCCCGGCAAGAATCCTAACACCATCAATTCATCCTACATTTGCATGCTAAAATTTCTATTAGCCACATAGCATCCCTGTGGCAAAGACATGCATTTCAGTTCTGGTACTTGAAAACGAGTTACAAAACAGTGAGGTCTAAACAAAACCGGGAAAAAAAAAAAACTAGAAAAAAAAGCAGATACATAATTTTAACTCAGGGGGAAAAAAAACCATCATTAGCAAACTAACAAATCTGGGCATCAGTTTTATAAATTCAGACAACTGACTGCAATTTATAACACTATGTAATAAAAAAAGAAATAAGCATACCATGCCTACAGTCTTCATCTGCTTGCCCATACTTTTTCTGAAAGGTAAAACATGAAAAGTTTAAAAATGGCAGTTACTCCAGTTAGCATAAACAACTACATGCTTGAATTACAAGTTTCTTAAAATTCTTTAGAATCCATTACTTCATCTTTTCCTGGGTGGGACATGTAAAGAACTTCAGTCACATGTCAAATATAATTTAATTAATTCTTAGAATGCTGACCTTTTTTTCAAATTCTCAGCAAATGAACATTATAAAAGAGGAATATAAATGGGCAATTGTATATGTTTTATATGTGTTTGTAGGTGGTCACAACACCTAGGAAAAAATACAAAAACTTAACTTCCTTTTCTAGCTACTGTAATTTTTTTTAAAACTTGCACTAACACGGTGCTGTTGAAATTTGTAAGGTATGTATTTTATTTTACTCTGTCTTGTCAGCGGTGATTTTAAAAATTACTTCATTTAGTAAAACAAGAAGGAAAATGTGGAGGGTTTTTTCTTTTTTTTTTTTTTCTTTACTTTTTACTTACAAGCCTTCAAATATCTATATAATTCAGGTCTTCAATAGGAAGGTTTTGATTACAAGTATTTTTTCAAAGCCCCTGAAGACTTACTGCAATAACTTCACCACGATGAAGACCCGGATAGGTGCCTCACAGGGTTCTCAAAGACATCCAGGTCAGAAACCTGTGAAATACTGCTAAGCACCTATCTGCGTATCGGCCTATGTAAATAATTCTCAGAGGCCAAGTCTGCAGCAACACAACTTCCATTTAAAAAAAAAATAATAATAACCTTAGTTATTTCTGAACCTCTTCCCCTGAGGAGCCATAAGATAGGTCACATCTTATTTTAAGAAGTTTCCCAATTCTTGTTTTCCACACCGAATAGTCCAATTCAGCTATCTATTTAAAGAATGCTCTAAAATGCTCCCTAATCAGACGGGCAAGATTTGTTTTAAGGCTGCCCAGCAACGCCTTACAACTTGGCCAAACTTTTTCCAGTCGGGGTAAAACTGTTCGTTCCCAATACATGAAGATTTGGGGTGGACAAGGCCCCTGTAAATCTGTACTAACGTTTCCAAAACAGAAAGGGAAGGAAAAACGTAGGTGCATTGAACAGGTTGTAGGTTTATGCTTAAGCACTGTAATGTCCTTTCCTTTCAGGAAGCGAGGGTCTCTGATGCTTTAACGGAAGGGCTCGAATCGGGCAATGGCATCACCTGTCACTCAGGGCTGTGCCTCTTGCCTTGCATTTACAAAGACCTCCGTTTTCACAGCTCCGTTAAAACTCTGCCAGAGTCTAAAAGCTGCATCTTTCAGCAGACGTGCTCTACTCTAGCAATGGAAAACCAGTATATGATCAAGTATTAAAAGACTAACGTTAGGCCTGTGCAAACGGAGCTACATTAGGCCTGAACCGGCTACCTGAATTCTGGCATTTCTTAACTTTGGTTTTTGAGTGTTTAGATTTACAACTTCAATTTCATGCTCTTTAAAGATACAGTAATTTGATATATAATTCAGCAAAACTGTACAAACATAATACCCTAAAACCAGACAGTTTGCCTTCCTGGGATATATTTGTGAATGTGGTTTGGTTTTTTGGGGTTTGTTTTTTTTTTTTTTTGGAGGGGGG
>VXBH01002955.1:549944-567060 GCA_013400035.1 Rynchops niger | reverse complement strand
ACGGGGTTGGCTGGTTTTGGTTTTTGGGTTTTTTTTAAGTATTTTTCCTCATTCTTTTACAGAACTGTGATTCAGACTCAAACTACTTAGAGGTCCCAATCCTGAAAAATAAACAGATCAGGGAAAATTACACGACAGAAGCCTCATATGTGCTTCAGCAGGTGAGATTCTGTGGCAAACCACCATGCCAATCACAGCAAAACGCTGAATTTTATTTAAATCTTGACAGTACGAGATATTTGATTGCTCTTTCCAGTTGACTAGATACTTGTAAAGAGTCACACTCACAAGTTGTAAAAAGGAAGCAATTCTATACAGAAGAGTCTCGATTTTGATGCGGTCGATTTGTGCCTGGCATGGCTCCGGGAGGTGAGCTGGGGGGTACTGGCTGAGGGAAAGGAGAGCCTCTGTGCAATGCTTCACTGCCACTTCATAATCCTGCTGCTTAAGAGATTCACATGCTTGTTCACATGCCTTCTCTGGTCTTCTGTCTGCCATGACTCAGGGACAGAAATCCTAGAGTGGGGGCAGAGGGGATGATAAAATGTTGGTTAGCTGTATAATGGCAGTGACAACTTGCCAACCAACGTCCATTCCCATCTCAAGGTGCTGTGTCACATCCCTTTCGTTTGATGCCAGTCACATTTCCTATCCCAAGCTTTCTCGTTGACTAACTTCTTCCCAGTCTTTCCTCCATCGCTCCCAGCTTCCAGTTTTGATTCTAATTCAATCAGCCCGCGACTGATTTTAAGAATATAAGTAGTGGTTTCAAATTCTAAAGTCAGCACCGATTTAAGCACTTTGCTACACAGAGGCTTGGGCGTCTTCACTGGCAACACAACCTTTGCTTTAGAAGTAACACAACGGACCCACCAGCTGCTCTTTCGCCAAGCCTGCAGCCACTTACTCCATGACACCTTTCCCTTCAAAGCGTTCTCGCCTACTCTCAGGGGAAGGAGCCACTCTCTCCGGCTGGGCGAAGCCCGACGGGGATGGGCAAGGACGAAAGAGAAAGAACTGGAGGTCAACAGGAAACCACTCGTCTCTTCCCTCTCTTGGTTTATTTCCATTTATGTCTGCCTAGATACCCCTGCCACACCAACACCTTTGTGCACAACTTCTTAAATAATTTTAAAGTCAATATTTTTAGGGGGAAAAAGTAATTGAAACAGTTTTGATAAAAATCTGTACGCAAGACAGACAACATTATCTGCCAATAAACTGAGACAAATGGTTATCCACAACCTAAACCACCAGTAGAATCATGGAACGGTTTAGGTTGGAAGACCTTAAAGACCGTCTCATTCCCACCCCCTGCCCCGGGCACGGACACCTCCCACTAGAGCAGGTTGCTCAAAGCCCCATCCAACCTGGCAGGAAAAAAAAGGCAAAACATTTCTATAATCCCTGTCTACATTCTCCCTTCATTGACATAATATTTAAATATAAGATACATATCCCTAGAGACATTATACTTCAAACCTGACTTCACAAAAATGTGTTCTGATAACTGAAAGAGGAAAAAAAGTAAGTTCCCATTTTCTTTTTTAGCAAGCAGCATACTATCAATAGTTGTGATTATATATCAACTATTATGATTGCCTCAAACAATTATCCTTAGCCAACTTTAGAAATTCACTGCTAAAAAACTTCCTTTATACTTTGTAGGTTTAGGTTTTTAACCAAACTAAGGTAAAGTAACTTCAAGAAGTTAATCTGAAGGTCAAATAAATGCATTTTCCTTATATGAGAAATAATTCACCATCCCACTTCCCTCATTAACACAAGCCTAAGCCAATATACAGTAGAAATGTAAACAAGACTTTTCACATATTATACAACAGTGTTCTATGTGTTCCCTTCCATTCTTAAAATTTTTAGTAGGAATATAGAAACATAAAGCAACATTGATTTTTCAAGACAATTTTGACTTAAACCACCTTCCCTTTTACATTTATATACAAATTTCTTATGTACAACAATGTATCTTCCCAAAAACGAAGGAACACAAGCGTGAATATTTTGCAGTTACCCTGACACACATCTGTGACATATGCCTCTTGCTGAACAATGACCTTTCAAAATATTACCTCATTCATCCGGATATTTCTTTTTCTGCTAAAAAAAAGTCCCCATTTTCAACGAGACGGTAACAGGCAAGTAGGGTTTGCATTTCCATACATATGAGTCAATGCCATTAACATTAACGATACTCGGCTGGACCACCTAAGCACATATTTCAATGATATGAATGTTAGGTGTGAAGTGTTTACGCAAGGATCCTTTCTAGATACAACCAAAAATTACACTGATTTCCATTTCACTAACATTTTAGGCCACACGTAATTTTAGAAATCTAGGATTTGCTTAAAAGTAATACAATAGTTAATTGATGTTTTTCTCGTGTACATTTTGCTTTCCTCCTAAGGGACTGAAAAGAGGATTTCATGAACTCCGCTGTACTTTTGATTTCCTCACTTCCTGGCTGACACATAACCAAAATTCCTTTGACCAAAAGTCTCAGCAGAGCTTCTGTGTGTTTATTCCCCAAGAGCTGTTTATACCCAGACCCCATCCCAACCGACCTGGCCAGCAGAGCGGACAGGCATTTCAGAGCCACTCTACCCTGCCCTTCTCTCCAACACGGCACCACCCAAAAGAACATCTTTATTTATCAGTTGCCTTATGCTGGCTGTTTTGATAAATATTGAACTAGCCTGTCTGAGGAGAAGAGGGATTTTACAAGACCAGCAGTAGCCTACGATACTGCAAAGGCCACACAATTTCTTTGGCCAGCCTAAAGACTTAGGGGAGCACTTCAGAGGACAACACGAACTCTAAGCAAAGACCTGTGGATTAAGTTAAGAGAAGTCAGGACCAGGCTGTCTGGATAACTGGGCTAAACTGAGTCACATTATCAGTATTTCAGAGTGTAATTAAAAAACCCACTGAAGTCACAGTGCGCAGGACGCAGTGACAGATAAGGAGCCGCTGCAGTGGAAATGGCTTTTTAAAAAAAGCTAACCATAACAAAGAAAAACAGTATGTGGACAACATATGGAAAACAATACGCTGAGGCTCTCAGATTTCATTTCCATCCCATTTGCAGACACAAACACACACGTTTATTGGGTATTTGCACCATCTACTTCAGACTCCAGCCCAGGTGCTGTGAACTCTTCCTTGGAGTCACTCAACTCTTCCTGCTGGGTCTTTAAAAACCCATGCTCCTAGTTTTGGTCCTCTGAGCTGCGCCTAAATTAGGCATCGAGACGCGAATGTGAATTGCAACCGTGCTCTCTTAAAACCTAGACTATTGTAGTACCTGACCTACCCATGTTTCAAATTACTTCAGAACAGTTAATATTTTAACAGCCAAGGAATGGAAACACTTGTCAAAGGAAATTTATTTTGAGTTCCACCAATGTTTATTTTCAAAAATTTCAAACTGGAATTTCTACAGTAACTCCAAGAGTAGAAATTATTACAGACTAGAAGTGAAAGCTAAAGCGCCACAAGGTCTGCGCTGTATTCCCAACTCTCTTTGCAAAACTGAGCAAATAGCTTACTCCCTTCACTTTTTCTGTCTGTAAAATTGGGACTAAAATACTAAGAATGTAACAGAACAAATGTCAGGATTGTTAATTTTCTCAAAAGGGCCTGGAGAACTACATGGCAGAAGAATTCTAAATTCAAATTTGGGAAACAATGTATTCTAATGGCAAAGCTTAATGCATCTTCAGAATTTTGAAGAAAGAGCAAACAGGCACATTCCCGCTATCTGAAATTACACACCCAAAACAGGCGAACCTACCTCAGAAATACAGGCACAATATCTTATCAACAGAGCCTCCATCATCAGGGGTCAACTGAAAGCATTTCTTAGCTTTGAATCACCTCACAGCAGCATCATTGCCCACAGAAAGGCTCCCAATTTTTGCACTTGAGTGAAATATTTCAACACAGTGCCTGCGAAGTGCACCTCATCTGGCCATAAGCATCACGTTGACGGGAGCACATACAGAAGTTTACACAACTCCTCCTCACGGGCTAATCCAGAGGTCTAAATCCTGGCTTTGTACTTCAAAAACACTGCAGGAGAAGAAAGCTTACTGATCTTAATTTCTTTGAAGGCCAAGTCGTGCTCAGCTTAATTTACCCAAAGTATCATTTAAAAGATCTGGCTAATTCCAACTGGTGTGACTTAAACCTTGGTGTTTGTTTCAATGAACTGTGAGGGATTTTTTTTTTCTTTTTTCCCCTACAAGCAATGATTTTCAGGCTTACTAATCCTAATGTCTCCTCCTTTCCAAATGGATTTTGTAAACAAACATGAAACGAGTAACGAAAAATCTAACCTCCAAATGCAACTGCACATTTCCCCTCCAGAACCGCAGAGGGGGCTGGGAAGGGCGGAAGGGACAGTTTGGGGAGGACGAGTGATAAACAACGTGATCTACACGGTCATTTATTTGCAAGTGAACACTACTCCTGCCTGGTGCACAGGACGCTTTTGAAGAATTATTCTGCTGTCTGATGAGTCCAACTTCAAACTAAAAACCAACGTAGGAGGAGAGAACGTCATGAACTAAAATTTTAGTGTTTCACAGCAGTTTAACTCATGACCGTGCACTTTCACGCTTCACAGCTTACCGATGTATTTCGTGGAATCAAAGGGTCCATACATTAAGATAATGATAAGTTAAAGCATGTGACAGTTCCTAAAAAATTTCAAACAGATGCTTTTTCAATTCACTGTAAAGCATCTAGCCAGATAACTCTCGCTGTACTTCATAAACAAACAGATTAGAGGGCACAATGCTGTTCCTATTAATGTTACTGGCAAAATTCCCAATGTCTGCCAAGACAGAAGGATCAGATCCAAGGTCTCGCATGCCAAGCTGACAAACAGTAGACAAGTCAGTAAATATTTGCATATTTTAACCAGACATTAACATCTCTTGTAAAGATTTATGCTAAAGCAATGATGTTCAACTTGCAGTCCTACAGCGAGACTGGTAGGAATTTACCGTCAATTGAATCTACTTCAAGAGCCACATCCTGGGATTCACAAACTGAAGCAAATGAATGAGACCCATTGCCATGGGGAACATGCAGGGGGAAGAGCCTCTCCAGCTGCCTCCCATTACAATCCATAACCCTTCAAACAGTTCTGCTGTGAGAAATAAGCACCCAAATATTCCTTGCCAAAGCTATTCAGCTGTGTCCTCCAGTTAAGAGCCCGCTGTATTGCAGGAAAGGCGCGGAGAAGAAGGGTTTGCCGTTCCATCGCCTATTGCGGTCAAGCTGGCACGGGCTCCGAGAAAGCAGGGCAGGAATTCAACTCATCCTGCCGCTCTCCAAGGAAATGCGTGCGGTGGCCACGCTGCGTCCTAACCGTTTGTGATTTTTTTAGCCCTTCTCACAAATTGGAAAGGCTGGCCACCAAACCGGACAGCAGTTTTAAACATGTAATAAATTCTGGTAACACGTCAAGAAAAGATAGCTGTTTTATCATAACTTCCCAATGATTCCTTTTAAAGGGCAAGAAGAGATCTACTAGGTTTATTTTTGAGGTCAGTTTCTCTGTCCTTCCCCTGTAACTTTTCAAGTTCAAGTCAATTTGAACTGAATTACACAGAATTCTGTGAAAAGGGTCACAAAGATGCTGCAGGTTTTATGAAAAATGTGTAACGAGACAGACAACAGAGACACAGCTTTTTAAGTCCACCCAGGGAAAGAAGTTGCAATTCAGCCTCTTGTTGATACCAAGAGGTCAGTCACCCCATCAGTTACTGCCACGTGATGCCATTTACCCAGGCAGAGAGACAGCCCTGTACCAAAACATCACTCACCAGCAGGAGAGAAATCCTACTTACTTTTTTTGCCCATAATGATAAAAGGTATAAACTGCATTCATTAGCTTAACTGCTCAAGGATCCATCCAGTAGTTTCCAGGTGTCACTAAAGCAGTGTTTCCAAACTTTTTGGACTACAGACACTAGCAGGACACACACATCGCAGAGCTTTCTGAAATTTGCCACTGCTGAAACTGAGCTGTAAGCAATTCACATATGAAGGCCTTCAAAAATTTGTTGTTTCCATAATGCAGAAAAGTAGTATTTGGGAAGTCCGAAAGTTGGCATGGACACAATCTCCGTTACTGAAGAGTCTCCTAGTTCCCTCTCCCTCAAAATTATCAGGAAAAGACTAACAGGACACATCAATTTACACAGGTATGGAAAAATGTAGGTTCATTTAATAATCTGGATTAACTACAATACATTGAGTACCCTACACAATAAAAACGTTAGCTACTGTGAACACGCCAACGTTACAGTTAAAAATGACGGGCCACTGAAATTCATCTCTCTGGGCTTTGCAAACCAACTGCATTTGACAGTACGCATACTAAAAGAGGGATCAATACATCTCTCTACTGTTAAATCATAATATGCAGTTGCTCTGCCATCTCCAGTGATCCCACTTTAAGGCATGCTTGCACCTCTAGATAATGTTATCTAATTGTTTTTGTAGTACTGCAAAATTCCACTCGAATACCTTTAGATTAGTAAAATAAAATTAAATATCTATTTACTTTCCCTACCTATAGCAATAAAAAAAAAAAACCTCATCTTTGCCTTAAGACAAAGGAGCATTTTATTCAAGCCTCCAGGAAGGAATAACATGCAGCTGCACACAACACAGAAGCCACTTAAAAGACACATACACAGAAAAAATGCACTTTCCTAGTGTCATGACATATATATCGTAAATAATCCCACACTCAGAAATCACTGAATAAAGTGAGAGTAGATAATGACAGTGCACTATACCACTGTGGAAGACTTAACAGAACAGAGAGAAAAAGGATGGCACATCTTTCACGTGCAGGGTGCAGAAAAGAATGATACAAAAGGTGCTTTTGCTTTTTTTATTTTAAGAAAAATACAATAGCAGAAATATTATACACTCATTTATTGCAGTTACGGCTGAAGTCCGTAATATTGGTGATACACAGTACTCAGAAATGTACTCCATACCTTACAGAACAAATACAAAAGTCTCCACCCTTGAGAGAGGACAATCTAATCAGTTTTCTGAAATAACTGAATTACTCTGGTTAATGTTGTACGACTCCAGGCAAAATGACCCTACTTTACATTCCAAAAATGATGTTAAATCTGAAATGGAGCATACAGAATGAGGAAAGCTTATTTCAAGGCTTTATTATATAGCGTAACAGCAGCGAGAACTTCTGCTACATGGCCTCTAAGGAACACGATACGCTTGATTTCAGGAAGGGGGGGGGAAGGAATTAGAGGTTCATGATGCCCCCTACCATTAAATACTCCGATTATCCTTCCACATTGAACAACTGAAGAGGGCACCATAAATTAGGAGGATAACTGATCTCTGGCCACATAAATGAAGCCTTGAGTCTGATCTTGTAAACTTAGTATAGGATAAACACATCCACATTTACTGAAAAAGGAAGAGGTGCCTGTGGGTGGTTTACCATTCACACAACAATAGTAACACAAATATAGCAGCAATTGAGATTAAGAGCAAATGCCTTCCGCATCTGGATCCTCTGTGTTCTTTAAATCGCTCTTCATACATCACTGTGTGCCAGTTACGATTTCGGTACAGCCACTTTAGTTATTATTTATACTTTATTACCTTTACTAATCTCCTTTGTTTTTATTTTGGAAATAGCAGCAGAAAGGGCAATCTATACAGCCAACAGCAGCAACATCTACACGGGGACAAACTGGCTATCTTTGGCTGAAAACCACTCACGGCCTCAGCACGCCTAACCTCCTCATCCACCACAGAAGTATCCCTAACATCTTCGCCTCCTGCCTTTTAAATGATCCTTTTTCCCACAGCTGTCTGAAAACATTACCTATCTTGACGAAACTAAGCAAAATACATGGCAAGTCAAAGCCCAACATCTACCTGGCGTCTACTCGCTTTGTCTGAAAGCCACCCATAACTGACAGACACAAGATTCCCAGCTGCACAAAGCAAATACATATACATACTGCAGTCATTAAAATTACAGTACAAATACTGGGTTGTTAAGTTCAATACTCAAAGGCTGTGTAGTGACGAAAATATCTGTACAAGCTCTTGTTGGCCCTCCTGTGTGTCTGCATTACGATACAGCCTTTAACCGTATTAGTCACCTACTGCGTTTTCCAAGGGCTACCTGGCCGAGGAGCAGGCAGAGCAGAGGCCCGCTGCTGATGGGCATAGATCTACAGATAAATACTTCAGCGCAGGGCCTAAGGCCTTATGTACTGCATGCTAACCAAATCTGGTTCTCAAGACTGCATTTTAATGTTTTCATTAGCTTCTCCATAACGCTTATAAACACTGTGACCGAGCACTTCACAAGTATTAAGAAAATATTTTTATCCTTCTGACATTATTCCCATTTTACAAAGAATTAAGACATTAAAACACATTAAAACCAAGAGTTTCTATAAACTTCTTATATTCAGATTAAGACAACTAAAAGGGATTTTTCCCCCCATTACGCTCTGCTCTGTACTATATAGTCCTTCACATGATCAAAGCGAACACACAGTGACTGCAGAGTGACTTAGGAGTATTCAGCATTTCTCGACACCACAACATGGGAGCATTCATTAGAAATACAAAAATGAAGTGTAGCAAAGACAGACTCAAGTATGATTTGCCTTTTTTTTTTTTTCGCTTTTCCCTACTCCACTTCAGAAACACTTTCTAATTCATGCAAGTAGTGAAACTTCAGTCCAACGAACAACTGTATTAGCATTATAAAGTAAGTTATATGTACCCATACGGTATAGCTTCCTTTCTATTTCTTTCTTTCTAACACTAATATTTTTCAATCTAAACCTCCTTGTTCAACTGCCCCCATCTCCACATTTATTCTACATATTCTGTGAAATTCAGTCGCTGCTTCCTCAGTGCCGCACGAAGGTAGAGCTTGTAGGAAGTGGAACTGGCTATCAGGAGTACGGAATGGGAATCCTCTGTGCTCTCATTTTTGGCCAAAAATCATAGCAGAGAGGAATGCAGACGCCCTAGCCTTCAAATTGTACAGAAATCTCAGGCTGAAGTATATTCACTGCAGGGATGATCTTTTAGATTTGTACTAAATGCTAATTTGACCAACACTGAGCAAATTTTCACAGGGTTGATAACAAGTATATCCTTGGCAGAAACATCGTACTATACCACATCTCAGCTTTTACAAAGCAGCAGTATAGGACATTAGAGGGTTTGTTTATTTTATTGTGAACGTAAGAATATAGGTTTTGCCCAATTTCTAGAAAAGACCAAATCATGTTGGCAGAAGCCTTCACTCCCTCCACAGCACCTAAAAAGTCAGCCTGCGATAGACACCTACCATGGGAAATTTGAACCCAAATAATTAGAATTTGGCAAGTAATAACCAACTGAAATGAGGAGTGTGTCATAGTAAGCATCAGGTAACATAATAATAGGTGGTGCTTCTGCCCCACCTAAAGTTCTTTTGGCTCCTTCATAGAAAATCTTCACGTAAACAATCTTTCATAATAACCGGGTAACAGCAGCAGCGTGTATTCTATATACCTGTATGTTCTTTCTGCTTTCCGAGGGGGAGTTTCTCACACTTATCCAAGATGAGGGCATTTTAATTGAAATATTGTCCCATGGTTACCATTTTATCCCCATAACAACATCACCAATTACTTACTTTAAAAAAAATGCATTAGAAAAGTAATTTAATCTTTGCTTCTCCTAATGAAATTTGCCAGAGAAAAACAAAGGGAAAAATCAGCACTGCACGACCAGCCAGCTCTCCGCGGAGCGGGGCCGACCTGCAAGTCTCAAACTCAAACGCACTTTGCAGAGAAATACAGTCTTCGTATTCTAAAAGCTGTTTTAAACACCATAATCCACAGCTTTTAAAACTATAACCTACTTGTGGCAGAACCTCTCTTTTAAACACGTGAATAACAGAACAGGGCCTTGTTCCCCAGTCTCTCTGCACATTTCACAATACGTTTAGTAATAGTTTTGACCAAAAAAGTGAACACCATTAATCTTAAGGAGCTACACAGTCACGCAATTACCACTATTCTTCTCTGCTGAGTCATAAGATATTGCCAAAAGTCCTTTTTGAGAAATGTCTGCTGTATGATATATAGGTACATCTGTGTATATGCGACTAAGCACCTGTCACCTAATTTTAAGAATGTCAACCAAGTACAAAACTGTGTTCCCAAGGAATGCAAATGGGAGTCAAAGCAGATTCCCAAGCACTTCAACAAAAAACAATTACCAGCATATTTACAAATGTCTTTCAGAAGTTTAAATGCAAACACATATGTCACAAAGTTTTCCACGATGCTCACTGAACTTGCCACTCACACAGCGCTGTCTTCAGAGGGAGCACTTGACCACAGTTCATTTGCCAACGTTCACCAATTTAGTCAGTCTCAGAGACAGAATTGAAATTACTAGTTCCTAACTTTCAGTCGTGTGTTCAATCCGCAGCTTCCTCTAATACAGCTGTATTTGGATTTCAGCAATAAAAGTATTTTTTAAATTAGGATATTATTTATCACAGCATATTCCCTTTCGGAAAGCCCCAAACTCTTCTCCCCACCCCAACAGCTAAGCAGCTCCGAAGTTCAGTGGTTCGATCCAAGTTTTCTCCTCTTAGCACAGATATTGTAGAGATGTTAAAACAGTCTTTCCTCAAATGTCAAACTTTCATTTTCATACAAGAACTTTCTCCGCTCTTGCCACGTCCCCGTATTGCAAAGCAGCACACCCCTATCACTAGGGGATCCACCTCCAGAACACAGCTTTGATCACCAGGGCAAATGCAGATGCTACAGGTATAAATCACAGTTTTACAGTTGGATAGGGGAAAAAAAAAAAGCCCTAAGTTCGTTTTCTGGGTGAGATGAAAAATACGAATCACTCTTTCAATCCACTCAAGAGGCAAAAGAATGTATAAATCTTCATGCTGACTCTCAGTTACAGTGCACAGTTCGCAAACTGAACACAGAAATAAGCCAGAAAGTTCTGACACAAAACAGGAAAGTTTTCTTTCAATATACCTCAGTCTTCATTGCAGCATTATAAAGAACCTAAGCTTATTATAGTAGTGAATAATACTGTGACTGAGCTTTTTGTTAGGTATTTATAAGTGCTCAGCACAAAAGGGTCCTACCATACCAGATTTAATAACACAACGATGCCACCCACAGACACTCCAAACGCATCTCTCCCAAAACCATACCTATTATGTAACTGTGTATGATATTTTTGTGTGCTGTTTTGGAAGTTCAAAACAATAACTAACCTCCGCCACTAAAAATTGCTATCTTTATTGTAAATAACCTTTGAAATTCACTTTTACATGACTGTGCTTCAAATAGCTTGGCATCGTATAGCTAAGTCTGGTTTGAGGAGTTGTCTTATAGCTCTGTATTTTAACGATATTAACCCTTCTGCATCCAGATAAAGCTTTTATAATGTCCCTGGTTCCTCTCCTCAAATGCACAAAGACGATACTACCAACAGGTTCAATTGTTAGACGTCTCCCGAGAACAGAATATGGATTCCCAAGTCCTCCTCACACAGCAAACCCTATGGGCAACGCCGTAACTTGTATCCAAAAGACAAGTTTCCCAGCGGCGTTCACCCTACTCCTTCCTTCTGAAATGAACATTAGAGATTCGGTCACGTATTTTAAACCCCACTCAAAGAACAGACATCAGCAGGAATGAGTAACGATCCTACTGTGGTTAATGGCATAATTCTCACAAAACTTCGGAAGAAGAAAGGCGTTGTGTAGCCCAGCCAAACAAATAAAAACAAAACTGCAGTCAAGTAATATCAGTCAGTTCAAACGACAAAACAAATGTCCTGCACCATTCCAAACGTGTGAGTGTCTTCAGATATGGCCAGAGTACAGTTACCTCAAAACCATTAGCACAAACAACTATAATCAAAACCATCACTTCAATAAAATACCCACAGCACTCGGCTACAACATTGCGTGAGCGCAGATTCAGAAGTATGCTAAAAAACATTCCCCTTAACGACCTCCCCATGTAGACAATGGGAAAAGTCCAACAAATTCTGGCTCCCGAGATGGCAGAGGCTCAGATGCGAGGCAGCTATCGTGTCCGGTCAACAGCATTCGGGAACCCCAGCTAGTTGATGGGGAATTCAGCTAAGAGCAGCGAAGGAACATTACGTGGGAACAGAAGCACACCGCCTGTCCCCGTCCCCCCAGAATTAGCCCACGACGAAACAAAATTTTTGCTTACAAATAACACAGATTATCTTACATTGAGTGAAAAGGTATATAAGGAAGAAGCATTATTTTATATGCTGCCAAAACCACTATGCTTTTCGTTTGTGGCATTCTGCATTTATTATGTCCACAAAGATTTGCTACTTTCTTGGTTTGCTGAACCACTAAATATTTTCCAGCAAATTAAACACTCGTGCCGCATTACTAACAACCAAGATTCTCAAAAACAGCTCTTGTGTTACGTGTTTCTCTCTTGCCATGGGGTCTGGAGGGCTCCAAAAGACCTTCTAAGCATATTTTAGCAGTGTAATTTTTACTGTTTTGATGAATACAGTATTTTGCTATATATAACTACAAAAAAAAACCCAAACCTGTGAAATTCACAGACTGAAAGATCATTGCTAAATAACACTTACCCTAACTACCATAAAACCAGCTCCGATGAATCCACACATTGCTCACATTTCTACCCTTCACTTCCTGCCACTCCAACAGTCAAAATTCTGTACCTAACATAATTCTACTCTTCTTTTTCTTCCAATGTTTAGTCAATACAGCTCTGAGAATCATTAGCCTTCCTGCTGCTTACAAACTGGAGAGATCATGAAATGTATTTCCTCAGACGAGACGTAAGCCAAAGATTCAAAACCTCAGTCACATCATTCTTCATGCAAGTGGTACTTCCTGAGACTAACAGAAACAAATCGCACAACAGTTTACAGTAACATCTCCAAAACATCTTTTACAAAAAAAGTCTTGCTACCAGCTCAGCAGCACTGTGTGTGTGTGCTGCTTCTTGGAAAAGCCATACAGGTCAGCGTGGCTAATTCTAAACCACCTTTTTGCTACAGGAGAAATCTTCTGACATCTGACAAAGACTCCATGCCACTCAGAAAATTTGACAGCTTGTACTCTTTCAGAAGTAGGATGGGACCACAGTAGCCACTCAAACTTTTTAGTCATGAAATGGAACCGCTCAGTGTAGTAAAATTACATTTAAGAAGAAAAAAGATTGAAATTATGATTTCTTATCTTGCTTTCCTGTAATAAGTCTGCAATTTGTTATTTTGGAGGACTCTGAGAAAAGACTGGGTAAATAACCAGTGCATTTCTATTAAATTTATGACAATGAATTTGCATATAAAATTATAGAGAAATAGTTGGATATTATGTTATGGCCACATCAAGTATGCTTTAACTTCGACTAGCAGTGCAATGGAAACGCAACAGAAAAACAAATTCTCATCCACGGGTAATTACAATCTCCCTCCTTAAGTTTCTAAGCACTTCTTTTCCTACAGTAATAGTCACTTTTCTATGTTTCCCAGACATGAGTGATTGCTTCTGGTTGAAGCCTCATGTTGTAAACATTTGCGCAAAGAGAAGATGAAAGCTCAGTAAGCGAGGCTGTTTTTGAAGACGGAACTTGAGTTACATATCAATACCACCATAATAAAATCACCAGAAGCTGGTCTGTCTCCGTAGAGCGGTCTGACCTTGCAGGCTCCCAATTTCACTATCTATAAAGTTTAGTTATTTTCTTCCCCCGTCAAAAAACAAATACTAGGAGAAACCAAGCATTTACTTTCCTAGTCAAAATCTCCAGAAGACCAAGCACTCCTTCATCCTAGTTCTGTGAGCGAACTTTTGAAAAAACAGCCACTTTTTTAATATTCTCTCTCTTTTCTTCTTTGATGAAAAAAGAATGACACACGAAATACAATGTCTTTAAATGTATGACATTAATATATATACATAAACCCAAGTGCCGACTACTGCCAAAGGCCACAGACGAAATAGCAAGACAAACAAGAACAAAAA
Organism: Rynchops niger; assembly: GCA_013400035.1. Classification (NCBI taxonomy): domain Eukaryota; kingdom Metazoa; phylum Chordata; class Aves; order Charadriiformes; family Laridae; genus Rynchops; species Rynchops niger. The sequence continues at coordinate 552,926 of VXBH01002955.1, read as the reverse complement.
AAGGAAGGTTTTGGTTTTTCTGATAATCTAACCCCTAATACTCCCATTTAAAGGGGAAAAATACATATACCATGTACTGGTAATGGGAACTCGCCTTAGGACCTAACGAAAGAAGTGAGAAATGATTAAACAGCTATGATAGGCCAGCAGGAGGGAAGATCAGGAACACAAATTTTGCTATTTTCTCCCCCACGATGAGCCACTTGCAACCTCGCAGAAAGAGGAACGCTGGGGGTCCACTTCCAGGAAGAAGCCTTTAACAACGCTAGGAAAAAAGGACAGACAGGATCCACGTTTACTGGGATTCTTGGCCTACTGATGCCCAAGGCAAGGGGAATGCCAGCTGTCCAACAACCCTGTCCCTAAGGTAGAGCAGAATGACACCATCCTTCCTTCTCGTTCTCCAAGCCAGCTCCCATGGCTTTCCCTAGTTATTCAGGCTGTACACAGGGGACAGGATCAAATTATTACAAAAGACTCTTCTAATTTCGATTTCACTCCTGCTACCAGGCCTATCTGGGTACCACTGACCGCAGGAAGGAATGCCAGTGAGGTGAAAGGTTCAAGGGCTTTCAAATAATAATCTGAATTGCTCCAGCAATTGCTTCTGCCATTACTAAAATGAAAACACCTCGAATAAAGTGCAGTAGCAAATGTAAGACGGTAGTAAACAATGAATAAAAAGGAAAAAAAACACGCTGAAAGTCAGAAAGAATATCCAACTATAATTGCAAAGGGGATTTTAGTAACAAAAATAATTGCCAACGTTGGAGACAATATTTCATCAGACTACTAAATTAACAGAGTTGGAAAACATTAGTAATAATATTGCCTAGCTCTTACATAGCCTCTTTCATCCACAGGCGTCAAGACTCTTTGCACGTTGCTAAGATTCACTATTCCTATTTTAAATTCCTTCCAAAGGAAGCATAAACAGGTGAAGCAATTTGCATCAGGCTGTCCAGATCTCTTAAGCACTAGGCCCGTACCCTGTCCACTTGGAAACATTACCTCTTCAAACCTTCCAGACACTGTTACCTAGATTTTTCGAGATGGGAACTTCTCCACGAATCTAACCTTTGAGCAGAAGGTCTCTCTAGACTACAGCCCTTCTCCTGCAACCAGATCTACTAATCCCAAATCCCAGGAGCAACTTCTCTAAAATCAATGAGAATTCACAAAGGGAAAGGATCCCCCATGAGAGATCAAAAAGCAAAACTGGGACAAATCACAGATCAAGGTGCTACTTCCACATCTCCCTTTAATTTTTAGCCTGCTGTGGAGAAACAAAAACATCACACCACCACCACCCCTCACCTCCCCCCAAAAAAAAACCAAACCCAAAACAAAATAAACCCCCCAAACCCCAACAAAACCAGCTATTACAACCTTTCAAGTCCTCGGGCTGTCTCTTTAAAAAGCCTCTGTCATAGAAAAGTTCACCTGGCTCACTTGAAAAGGCACAGTGTCCATATGAATTAAAGGAGGGGAGATACACGTTGTACATTTGGTAAGTCAAAAAAAATCATGGAGGTGAGGAGTGATAAAAGAAATGTGATTTCACCGAGGGAAAATAAAATTTCCACTTCCATAACAAATTACAAAGAGAACCCAATTTTATCAGTAATAACACACAAGATGTTCCTTCACTTACCAATAAACTGTTCTGCTAATTAAAGTTCAACAACAAAAAAAAAAGCTTAACTCGGCTTTCCCCACTCACAATTTCTGCACTGTAAAAGCTAATCCTGCCGAAGCCTGATTCACCTCAGAGCGAATCCCTCGGTTTGCATCCCGAGGAGGCGGAGGGAGCGCGGTGGTCACTTTTACGCTCTCCCCTCATCTAAGTTTCAGCTGCACGTTCAAAATCAGCTCCTCGCTACCAAGGCCCAGCAAGCTGCCCCAATTAAACAAGCTTTGCCATTTAAAAAAACCCCAGAGTTTTCATTCATAATCTGCTATGACTCAAAAGTACTGAAACAACTGAATTTAAAACATATTATTTTAAAACCTCCCTGTTCTACCAGTCACTCTTGGGAAATAATGCAAACTTGCCAAGTATCACTTCATTTAATATGGAGGGGGTTTTTTTCATTTTTACAAAGGAATGTGTCCTTTCTTAAAATAAATAAAAGGGGGGTATTTTATCCTTTGCCTTGTTTCAATTACACTATGCACAAAGACCAACATTAGAAGACCCCAACAATCCAAACCATCCCAACGAGACCAGCCATGATGCACTCAATCTATCAACGGGGATATTCATTTTTAGGACATTTTTGTGTCTGAGAAGAATTCAGTTGTATTTCTTCAACGAAAAGCAACATACATTATGTTACTTTAAAACTTCATCTCAAGCTCGCTGTACCTCTGATAATGCAAAAATCCTATTATCTTGTTATCTCCTACTCATTTTGTCATTAATTGGAAAGCATCCTCGCAACCATTTCCCCGCAGTTATTTCTTAATTTCCATCAATGATATGTTTAATCATGTTACTATAATCAAACAACAACAGTTTGATTAACAATGCATGGAAGCCAAACAACTTCACTCAACTGGAAACTAATAAAAGGACACGATCCACCCCAGGAGGGCTAACATACATGCTTCTCCTACTTGGGGATTTGTCCTAAAAATATATATATATATGTATGTACAGTCTCCGTCGGGAGGACTGCATGGCAAACTGCAGTATAAACTCTCCTATTTCCAGTTTCACAGCAGTTGCATTGTATTAAAGGCGATCTCAGGATCTCTGTCAGACCTCCCAACTTCCAGCCACTCGGCCCTGACAAAGCCTTCCTGCAGAAAACAAAAATATCAGCTTATCTGCCCAGCCTTCATGGCTCCGAGGGTTAATTTTACAACAGCTGTTAAATTCTTCCAATTTATTTTTCCATCCTTTAACAAACCCTACCTAAACCGTTTATTTTTTATTTTTTTTTACTTCTATTTTATTATTGTTATTTCCTGGCTGTC
>VXBH01002955.1:529894-549659 GCA_013400035.1 Rynchops niger | reverse complement strand
GAAGTCCTGACTTACCTGTCATTACTTTCTACGCCATCTTGGATCCACTTGTCAACGTCCCCACAAAGCATTGTGGGAAAGCCCTCCCCCGCCCTCCTCCCGGCCCGGCGGCGGAAGGCGGAGGGGACGGGACGGGGACGCGGGGCCGGGGCAGCGTGCAGGGAGGCGGCGGCAGGCGGGGGGCAGCCACGGCCCGCAGCTCTCCCCTCACGTGAGGGCGCACAGCCGCGCCGCTTGCGCTGGGAACCGGCAACCTCGGGGGGGGATGGTCCTTCTTTTCTTTTCTTTTATTTTATTTTCTCCCCCCCCACCACCCTTTTTCGCCCCCTCCCCTTTCCCGGGAGGGGTGTCGGCGCCTCTCCAGGCGCGCAGCCGCTGCCCAGCGCGGGGGGCGCCGGCCGGAGCGCTGCGCGCCCGCGGAGCCGCCGCCGCAACGCGGGGTGAGCTGCGCACAGGCGGAGAGGAGGTCCGGGCCGGTAAGCTGCGAGACGAAGTGCTGAAAATACTGGGGTTTACCCTCGCGGTCACTCTGCACCTGTGATTTTCGGGTCTGTGGGGGTTTTTTGTTTGTTGTTTTTATTTTTTTTTTTTTTTAATATATTTTTAAAAAAGTTCCTTCCCTTAAAGAAACTCGCGGGGACGGGTCCGTGCGCGAAGGGCGCGGGCAGGTGCCGGCGAGCTGTCGCCGCACGTGGCTGTTGTGACACCCCGTCTGCTCCTGCCCAAGGACTGTCGGTAACGCGTGTCCGGCTGCCCGCGAATCCCCGGAACTGCTTTGCCCAACAGTTCTATTTTCAGGGGGTAATCTTCCCTCTTAGCCGTGTTTTCAAAACGTTTGGCAATCAGTTCTTAACACCGGCGCTGTTTTGCAAACCAGCTTTTTGAGGGCGGTGCTGGCTCGGCTGCCACGGCTGGGTTCCCCTCGCGCCGCCACCGCCCTCGTGCTTTGGGCAAAGTGGACCAGAAATTGGGGCAAAGCAGCTTAATTCAGCATCTTAATCAAGTTTATCAGCAAGACAGCATTCTGATGTTTTTAACAACTTTTCCTTCTACTTTAATTAAAATAATTATGAGATCCAGATCATTTTAGTATTGGATTTTCCTAAATGCGTTTATATTTAAATTTATATTTAACGCCTCCTAACTCTTTGAAGAATAACCACCAGCCAGGCCTCTGATGCATTCCCACTGCAAGAAGATACTTGTGCCCAAAGAGTATTTTCAATATTCATCAGTGATGTGTTTATAAAGAGAGAGCGCCTTGCAAAAATGTAAATGCAGAAGGAAATAAATGTAAAGAAGTCCTTTGCGTGTGCAGGCTCAGACTGAAATCAGCCCACCTTTCAATTCAACTGTAGACACAGGGTTGGGAGCGTAGCAGACTCTTCCAGCGCCTTGCCAGAGGCCGTGCCGGAGGGGAGCGGGTTAGTCCCAGCCCCAACCCAGGAGACACCATTTCCCGAGGCCCCCGGCCGCCCCCAGGGGACACGATCCCCAGCGAGCCTAAGGGCACGCTGTGACACCCGGTGTTTCCCGTGGGCGCCGTGCAAGGTGAATCAGATGAAGGTGAAGCCGTGTTTAGGGTCAGCCCGACTTCGCGTATCATTCAGTCGGGTTGTTGAAGTGGAATTAGTGCTTTTCTTTTGGAGCTGAGTTGTGCCTGGATCTTGGTGAGCTTCTGTATTACCGATACATTTTTCTGTTACAAAATGCAAGGAAGGTTTTCTTTAAAATAAACTATAATTTTTAAAAAACAGTAGAAACTAGAGTGAGTGTTATATGTGTGTGTATATATCTAAAAATACGCATATATCCTCTGGAGTTCAGGTCAGGGGGAGACAAATTTACTGGGTTTATTTTTCACGTAAGCTGTCGTTAACTTCTGAGGCCATTTGTTCTGACAGTATTTCTTTAGGAAATGCACTAGGAAAAAAATTGTGTGGCTCCTGACTGAGCTATAGGGGGAGGGATTTGTTCAAGGACAGACACCATTTTTCCTGCTTGTTGTTATCTGCCTCTGCTGTTTTAAAGTTCTTAGACTAAAAGTACTGAAAGGCGACGACTGCTGTAAAAATACGGCCACCTGGCATTGTGGGAACAGCCCAGAAAGGAGCCGGGAAAGCCTGTGGCGGCAGGAGAATGCCCAGTCTCAGAAGAAGTGCTGTATATAAAACACAATATGGAGACCGTGCCCTCACACCCACTGGTTTTTATTATCTTGTTACTTAATTTAAACCTCTTAGCCCCCATATGAAGTAGGTTTTACTGTATTTTGTGGGCGGGTTAATTGTATTGCAGAAAGCCCAAGTGGACGTGCCGGGGGGCAGGGAGGGAGCCAGCAGCTCAGGGCCGGGGTTGGCTGCCAAGCCCTGTTCCGTGCAAGTCCTGCCACGGAGCCTGCGATACTGGAACAACTGTTTTGTTCCCATGTGCCCCCTCCGAGCTCGTTCATAGCCTGTGTTACCAGATAGAAAGATGAGGACTGTCGGTACAAAACAAATTTGGGCTCCAAGCACTCATTAACTGTGGAAAATCTGCTCAAAGTGCAAATCATGTAGCAACCGGCCGAAGGGATGGGATCCCAAATCCAAAGGGCCTTAATATAATTGAACTTTAGTTTTAGAGCCGTTTCTGTTCTAACAGCACAGAGAGCAGAGCATGCCGCTGGCAACCAGTTCCACGCTACATGGGAAGAAAGAGACTTGTGGCTTTTATTGACGTGTTTCAATACAGTATTAGAGGGTAATTTAAGGAAATAAGCTTATAATATTAGCTGCTACTGTGGGAGGGACTCCCTGAGATATGTTTCTCTCTCTCCTTGATGTGTATTACCCCACTGGAAGCTGCAGCTTTGGTTTCCAACCTCTGCAATCAAACACATCACTCGGCTCTCCAGGCGGAGCTGACAAGCCAGGTCTTCGCTCAGCGTGGGCTGGCCACAGAAACAGATGTGTTATGTGCTGACTACTGGCTTGCGTTTCCAGAATTGTCCAGACTTCTTAAGTTCCTGGAATCCCCGCGTGCTATGCTCATTAATGGGATTTCATGACAAGAGGAGAGGTCACAGTGCTGGGCTTCTGCTGAGGAATGGGGGGGTTGCACTGATCGCAGCACACGCTTTCGTCTGCCCGAGGAGACCAGGAGCAGCCGGTCACACGGAGGCCGGGAGCAGAAGAAAAGCAACAGTATACGTTGCGAATGCAAGAAATGCCAAAGGCACAATGGGGAGGCACGAGATAGGAACAAAAACAATGAATCTCTGCTCAGCGTCATGAGACTTGACAGGACTCAAATCCTCAAAAGCCTAACAGTGATACTTCTAGGGACTTGTTAGAATGGAAAGATGAAAACAAAAACTCCAACAAATGCAGCCATACCAAATTAAATCCCACTTTTACATACTTTTTTTTTAAGATTTCCAAACCTTTCAGATGTGAAAGTTGCAATTCCCTGCTGGAAGTTTAGAAAGCCCAACCTCCCCGGGATCGTAACTGCGAGGAAGCCCCGTACAGGAGGCACCGACACATCCAGTCTCCCTCCCCTTAAGTCAGGATTCTTTAAATCATGACTGTTCACAGGGCTTCTCCCTGTTCTGTGAGGTGAAGAGCCGTGCCCAGGTCCTCGGAGGATCTAGGCTCCTTGCCAAAAAGCAGGAGTTTGAAAACCTGGGGCCGCTCCGGGCTGCTAGGCTCCCTGCCACGACGCTCAGCTCTGAGCAGAGCTCTGAAAGGTGTGGCACAGATTCTGGAAGAGTTGGGAACTCAGAAACCCTCGCTTGCTTCGGGGCTAAGACAGAGCTGGTAGCCAAAAAGCCCTAGAGTCCTGGCTCGCCCACGAGCTGCCCACTTGGAATCAACAGCTATGGCTTGGTTTCTCCATTTTCAAAACAAAACTATTTTAATTATTTCAAACTGACGCCACGCTTTTTCTCCTTTCTCCTCGGACTTTTGCTTTCACAGGAAATTCAGAAAACCAATTTCTATTATCTATGATAAAGTTCACTCCGGTTTCTGGGAAGTGGCGTTTCTTGAATTCCAATACAGAAAGCCGGATTTTCACTCAGCTCCTCTCATGATGTCTAACTTCAGAACACAGGAAAAACCATTGCCATTAACACATAAAAGTAATAAGCACATAATAGAATACATTCAGCACCAAATTGCCTCCCTGCCCCTGCAGCCTGACGTCCCAGCAGGCATCTCCAGCAGCTTTCTTCTCTGAGAAACAAAACAGGAGGCCTTTCTCAATAGAAGTTCCAGACTGATTGCAGTAAGAGAAGCAATGTTTTTACTGTCGTAGCATGCTGGACCTTTATACATTTTTGAAGTCCCTCAGAAGCAGCAATCATGGGAAACTAACAGAAGTTAAGCGGTTTACCCTCTGCCACAAACAAGTCGGTGGCGGACCTGAGGTTAGATAGCAACAGTAATACTTAGTCTCACTAAACAATAAAGCAAACTGTTTCTAGGCATCCATTAACGTCTGATTATTAGGCTGAAGAGTAGCAAGTTTTGATTTTCCACAGCAGGAAAATTCCCCTGGAATTACTCCAGAGTCCTCTAATGAACAGATGATCTCAACTTTAGTCTTACTTCATAATTATCCAAGGATAACATTTCTTCCATGTGGACTCTTCAAACATACACAATTTCCAGAGCAAATAATATTCAAACTAATTCATTTTTCCTTTGGTCCACAAAATGAGAGCACTGAGAAGCAAAGAGCAGTAAGGGATGTTGAGGGTACACGGAGGAGATAGGAACTACACAGTTCAGATGAAGGCAGTGGTTTGATCCCATATTGCCGAGATCAAAGATCTTCAATTTCAGTGCATTTTTTTTAAAGCAGCTGGCATGCCTTTATGGGGACCTTTACATTGCTTGTGGAGGAGTTACATCTGTATTCTTGAGACGAACTAGCACCAAAAGTTTACAGCTTGTCGTTTTTCCTAGCAACCTGGATGTGGCAACCTTTTCCAGAGAGACTCCAGCTACACTCCTTTCATTTTCATTAATAGTCGTCCACCAACAAAATAAAACAAAGCAAAACAAAACAAACTCCAGGCTAAATGAACAGATTCTTTTCCATTCACTCGGACTTACCCTACAGGCTAATAATTCTACAACTTTGTTTTAAAACTCCTCTTTTAATGTTGTGACGCACGGGGAGGGACGCCCCGAGGGATTCTTGCTGGCGGCAGGGGGTTCTGGGCGCGACAGATCTGCCGTGCTCCGAGGACAGAGTTCAGAAGGAGCTTGCCTTGGGCAGTATGTTGTCAAACCAAGACGAAGGTGTTGTAAGCGAACTTAGTGAGGACAAAAACCTATTTTGGACCAAAAGGCAAAAAGCTTGATCATTGTGGATCTTTGGTATGAAAACAGACCGTGAGAGTGAACCTTCATAATCCTTCTGAATTGAGTTTTAAGATACCTGGGCTGTTGAAAGAGGAGAGTGCTTCCGTGTTCTTTCCAACGCTGACAGCAAAAGGTGGTTGGAAAGGGAGAGAAATCACCTCCTCTCTCCAACGAACTCACGCTCTAAACGCAAAGAAAGGCAAGAGAGGGATGCAGCTACGCCAGAGAGGGAGCGGGGTCCGCAAGAACCCCAGAAAGTAGGGCCAGGGCACCGCTGAACCATTCTACTGTAGGACGAGAAGGAAAAGAGGGTTTGCTGGGCAAACAGGTCCCCTATCTCTCATCTGGTCTAAGTCACAAAGTCCATAAGCTCAGGTGCTTGGGGTCGTAGATTCCAGAACAGATTTGCAAATGGAAGAAAAACGTTTAAGATTCTAAGAACAGGGAGAGGTAAGTTCCCACTTCACCTGATGACCGACTGTTCCCTTTCTGATACCTCTGGCCTCAGTTTCCAGAAGATTTGATTTTGCTGCTCACAAGGTCAAAACAGAAGTTACTTTGCTCATTATCCTAGCTGCTGCTTGGTTTGCTGTTTTGCTTATGCTACTAAGGCTAGCCGTGCGAAGAGCAGCACATCCCATTCTCAGACATGACTGTGACAAGATCTTATACAACTCATATAATCGTGGTTATAATACAACCTAAGAAGTTGGATGGCAAGCATTCTATGCATTCTAAAGGGTCTGCTCCTCTTTCTCCCTTCACTGGCTGGTAGTTCAGCTGCTTTTTTGTTGCTTAAATGCAGTGAGCTGGATTGGTATGGCTCAATAAAGTTAAAAGCCTCCGAAATGACATTCCTAAGTTTCCCTTAAGCTATGTCTAAAGTCTACATTTCAAATGCAAATCACTCCTTAGAAGCTTCCATCTTTTCCTGGCCCTTCCCAGACTTCTCTCACTCAAAATCACTGTCTGAAGTTCCCTGACTTACTGCCTATTCATATGGTAATTACCTGTGCTAAGCGTTGAGTTTGAATGAAGTTCAGCGTGCTCTGAAAGAGACAATACACCATTTGCAATTACAATCTCTACCTAATGAGTTACAAACAGAATAGTTAGTTATGGCTAGCATTAAAAATTAGTAAAAACCAGAGCAAAGTCAACAGAAGTCCCATTGACTCTTACTATACTACTCGTGCTACTATTTTTACTTTCTTAAAAAAACAGAACAGGGAGACATGGGGACGGCTTCCCTCCATTACAAGCAGGTTAAAGCAAGTAAGAGGACGTTATCTTGTCCGAATATAACACGCTCAATTATGAGAAGCAGCAGCTTTGAAGTACTGTCTTAGTTAACTGCATAATTGCTATTGTAGCCATTACAAACTGGAACTTACAAAACAGTGACAATTAGTGAGTTGCAGCAAGCAGACAAGATTCGGGTAGATTTCTCAGTCAGCTCAGAATTAATTGGTAAAGCCTATCTGTACTCCAAACCACAAGAAGTAGCATTATTCTTAAGTATGCACACGCAGAATTTTGTTCAACCGCTCTCTTGACAAAACATTATAATATTATCATTGTAAGTTACCTCAGTGCCTGCTACTGTAAAACCCTAGGATTTTATTAATTACAGAATATCGTCTCAATACAGCCTCAAATGTAGTCCTGTAATGAAACAACCACGGAGTTATGTGTGGGACAGATAAAAGTATACATGGAAAAGAAGAAATCACAAGACTACTATTATACGGGCAATACAGTTTTATTATGTTCTTTCACCAACTGTAGCAAAAACATTTAACAACTGAATGAATAATCAAGGGAACATAATTGTCAACAGGAATTTCAGAATTATGTTCTACATTTTAGACCAGGAAGGCCTGACAGGGAGAAAACAAACCATATACACACTGTAATAATAGTCTCTATTATGAAGATTTAATGCCTTCTTTAAAAGCACTGAGATTATTGAGGCACCTTACTGCAGGTTATGTATCATCTCCTCTTTGGCAATGAGATGTGTGGTTTTGTTAACTAGGGCCATTAGTGAGTTGAGCTTGTGCGACCAGTCATTGAGGATATTGTTTGGGTCCTTAGGCCTCTGGAAATTGATAATTCCTGCCAGCCTGTCTACTTTAGCAAAGATGGTCTTATTCACTACCAGGTTAGACAGGAACTCCTCCGATTCCTGCAAAGACAAACAGCACTAAGTCAAGAAAGCAGCATTTGTACCTACAAAACATCAGAATTCCTCCCAAACAGCATTAGAGCACAGGGAACAAGATTTTCTTTATACTTAACAGAAATACAGCTGCAGTAATATTGTACTTAAAAAAAATACACCATACTTGAATATTACACGTGTTGGCACTGCAAGGTACTAGCACGATCTATTAAAAAACTTTTTTTTTTTTTCCATTTGACTGGTATCCGGTCATGTCAATCATGTTTAATATACTACATCAACAGCCTTTTACACTTTGGAGTACTCGGCTACACCGATATCAGAACGAGCCATCTGACAAGCAAGGCAGAGGAAAATTCATGTGAATTACTGACCACTGTCAAAAAAGGTTTATTCCGAGTTTGCGGAAAAGAGCAGATTTGATTAAAAGACAGTAGGGTAAACGTTTTCATTTGCAGTTGCAATACCAATATGCCATAATGCATGGATCTCTTTGGAAAGCTCTTGGAAACACAGAGGGGGATGACAGGAAGACAACCCCACCCCAGTTCCCAAAGTGCAACCACCTACAAACAGGGGCATTTAAAGGTGAGAAACCTTGTATCTTCAGTCAGTTCTAATCACCCACTGACAAGAGCTTTTTAACACCGAAACACAAGACAAGCAGCTCTAGCATTTCACTAAGACCTTGAATATAAATGAATTTTTAAGAGCAGCTTTTGCCACGGGCACATGGGTCAAGACATTGAGCTCTGCCTGAATTAAAAAACAGTTTTCTAACTCACAGAAAGGCACGAAAATACACTCAAATCTTTGTATTGACTAGTAAAGTGTCAAATATTTGGATTAATACTATTAGTCCCAACAACATTTTACGCTACTTCTCATAAAAGAACCCAGTCAACCAAGTTAACACTCCCTGTCTACCTGTCCTCCTGGTAAGAGCTGGTAACAGGAAGGGGGGAATCAATACTACGGATGAGGGTAGGGGAGCTGCAAGGATAACACAAAGACAGATATATAGAGGTAAGATAACAAAAGGTATATCCAGGAACGCTCATAAACACACAAGTATAAACCCTAAGAATTTTGTACCAAGCAGTGTATTTCTGCAACGCTATGTCTTTCTGCATTGTCTGTAAAACAATGCAACAACGATCTATCGGACCACTTAGACCTTTTTAAGCTAAAGAGAACTCAAATTCATATCAAAAGAGAACGTTACCCTGCTGAATACTTACATTTTTGCCACAAACACATGCACACGTACACTTCCATGCCGTTATAGAAGGACAAGCAAAGGAACACTTACATCAACGGACAGATCCAGGAGCTGTGCCATCCTCTTCATTGTAATTCTGGTATAATATTTAGCCATTATTCTAATATTCTGGAATAAAAGTGTTCAGAGTAGAGGGTTATGTGCAAAATATAATTGAAGCAGGCTGCAAAAATATAGAAGTCAATGTTAAAAGCAGATTAGGAGCTATAGTGCTCCAACGCAGTCCAGCATAAGGCACACGAGGGAGTTGTGAAAGTTCTTTTGCTTGTAAAATGTATAAAAGTCTCTACATGACAAATCATTAAGTAATTAAGTCAACTAATTACGAACTTAATGCAAAGCAAGGCTTTCAAGTTTCTGCTCTATTGAAATGAGAATGCTGAATCTCACAGTTTGAGTGCAATATGCTCTTTTTTTCTGGCAACTATGCCAAACGCCTATCTATAATAAAGATATATTCAACTTTTTATTTGCTCATGTAACACCATGGAAAAGGCAAGTTGTCTGCTGCCTTTCTGCATACACTTGTTTCTCTTTGTAACTAAAACATGGCAAGCGAAAAGCATTTTTAGTCGAGGCACTGACTGCATAGCTAATGCTTAAAGACAGCCATACTTACATGTTCCACAACTCTATTCTTTAAATCTTTCCATCTCTTTTCACCCTCCTCTGTGCAGCCAAAAACATCTGTCGCGGGACTGTCAAGGGATCCTTCTCTCAATTCTTTCCCATATTCTTCAACTAGGGCAGTCCATCGCATCAATTCCATGGTGGTAAACAGTTTTAGGAGGTCTCTGAACGGTTTAATAAACTTGATTTACAATCCTGTATTAATAAGGCTCACTTCATACTTAAATAGATCAAAGAAATAATTTTAAATGTTTTAATTTTATGACCATTAATATTCATTGTTCTTCATGAATATACTCTGTAATACATCACGCAATCGGGGAGCAGCTCAAGTCAGACCGTGTTTCTAATCAAGATCTTTCTCTTACAAAGAGACATTTATTTTAATGTAGAACTTGCACAATTATGAAAATTTTGCAGTATTGTTCATGCAGCATTAAATTCTGAGATGCTTACACCAGACTCGGTGTCAACAGATTTCACTTGCGGAGCTGGTTTCAAAGACACTTTTTCTTTTACCTAAGAATTGTTTATTAGAAAGAATACTTACTTATACTTGGGGATTTCCTCTAGCTTTTTGTCACTACTAATTCTGTGCACCAAATCAGACTGCTCGTTGTCATAAGGTGAAAGAATAACATAAAGAACAACGCTCTTCAGTGCCTGTTTGAGAGGAAAGAGCGTGAGGTTTCTTCCATAATCAAACAGAGGAGTTGAAAACACTGCTCCTAGAGCTTAGAGTTTAACATCTAAAAGGCTTAAGCCCAGCATATTAAGAAGTTAAGGCGAAACTGATGTCACCTTGCAGAAACGAACCCCTACTCACAATGATACATTTAAATTGACTCAGGTTAACTAAAATTGTAGTATTTAAAATACATACATGAAAAAACCTCTTTTCAAATGTGTAACATCTGTACTGCATGCACAACAGTATCATTCAGACCACACTTGCACAGCTGTTTCTAATTTCTGCACTTCTATAAAACAGACATTCTCAAGATTTCAAAGACAATAAAATGATGATGTAAGTTATAAATATTCATTTGAAATCAACTTTATTGTATCTGTTTTCAACTAACCAATTTGTTAATACAGCCATTAAAAAAACCCTACAAACAACAGACTGATGAGCTATTTAATCTGCTGTAAATTGATCTGGTAACGAAATGGGTATTTGCCACGTGGAAATACAGGCATTTTGGAGGTGAAGTTTTTTTACCTGCTGCCACTTTTCACTTTCAGCCTGGATACATGGAGTATCATAAATGGCTCTATAGTGCTTACAGATGGAGAGGTAGGAGCCTTCATGTTGATCCAGCTGGATCATTAAGTTGTAGTATTTCAACTTTAGTTTCTGAAAGAGTATCAAACAGTAAAATTAATACAGCTCCATGAACCACGTAAATTAAATCCAACTGGACACCACAAAACAGAGGGATTCAAATACGCTTGGGCCTGAAGAGAGGCACGTCAGACTAAAATTGGGATGGGGAGAGAAGAATCCTCCAATGACTTACTTCTGTGTTTTCTTCTTGAAAAAATTTTGTATTAATTTTTTTGCTGATAATTTGAGTCCGAATATAGTCTTTTACAGCTAGACAGAGTCTCATCTGCTCCAAGATAAATTCTACACGTTCTTTCTTTTCCATTGAACCATAGGTTTCCACCTAAAATGAAAATGTAACTATTTAACACTGTCAAAGTCAAATCAAATGAAGTCTTAACTGTGCAAGACGAGTGGAAGGTTGTCAGGGTGGGGAAAACAAAATAAAAACAAACAGAAACAACAGAAAAAAACAGCTATTCCACAGCAAGTGAAAATGGAGAAAAGGTTATTCGATTTGAAATTATAGCCCCCACTTAGGCCGGAAGAACCCACTAACACTAAACTCAATGCACTACCTGGAGAGTTGAAATCTCTTTTCCAAATGAGAAATACTCTATGTAACCTAACCCTGATACTAACAAAAGCAGTTAAAACTGCATTACACTTTCACTAATAAGAGTTTATCTCATTCCAGGCATTTCTGCAGACGTACCTGATTAAGTTCTAAACAAGAATCTAAGAGCGGTAAGGATTAAGTTTTATGGCTGATGCAATTTTGAGTTCCGTGGTGCGTTACCTGCAATTCTTGCAGAATAGAGGCAGCTTCTTTCACTTCACCATTCTGTTCTTTTATTGTTGCAAGTGTCTTTGTCAGGCGAGCACGTTCAATTTCCACGTATATCTGAAATCAGAAGTAGGACTTTAAACGTTGGAATTTTCTACGGAGTGCAAACTCTAAGACCACAACCCCACTAAGACTTATATTTGATGTTTGCATACAACCAATTAATTCCTTGTGTATGCCTATACTATACTGATACTATCCACAACGTACACAGATAAAATACGATGGATAGTTGACACACTGGAAGTATTTGGACCAAATTAATCTAAAAAATAATGTCTAAATTCATCTAGCATTCTTTACACAAACCCAAAAGGAATGAAGTATTAGGTATTTTGTCTGCTAAAATATATTGAAACAGGTATGAAGTTAAGACTAATGGTTCACGCGTACTAAGTACTATCGTTGCCATTATTTCACTCACTCCTAACCATCCATAAATCAGCAATACTTGATTAGTAACAATCTAGAGTGACTTTGAACAGGCAAAAGCCACAACAGTAATACAAATTTGCCTTAACGCAGAATTGTTTATTTTGTTTAAGTAACAAGAATATTATGTAAGTAATTAACTTGGTATAATGCTTTGATATCACCTTCTGGTTACCGTTACCGTAACCGCATGTAACGCCTTGCTAAGCCCAGGAGAAATTAAACTAAACTGCTCGTTTCTCTAACAACTTCAAATACATAACATTTTAAAAAGTAAAAATCAAATGGCATTTTAGAACACTGAAATATCTACATCATGGAAATATGACCGGTGTTTCAGCAAATTATTTAAATGTGAAACCTGGAAAGTATTTGCAGTTTTTGGAAAGAAATGCACTACTTGACTTCTCGGGTTAATTTAAAAATATACTTTTCCTCTTTTTTGAACAAGCTTAAAAAATAATATTAAGCTATGCTTTTAAAGAAGGTGAACATTTGTATTCTACCTTTTAGACATTCAGTCTTAAAACAAAATCTTACTTTTCCTTCTGTAACCATACGCAACGTGTCAATTAAGCGCAGTTTGACTGGTAAGTCTGTGATGTCTTCAACGTAAGTGCAGCACTGCTGGACCATTTTAGCAACTGCCTAGTACAGTAACAGAAGAGAAAAACATACTGTGTTTTTAGATTTCTCAAACACATTCAAACTATAACACTCAGAGATAAGTACTAAATAGTTGCATATCAAACTAAAGAGACTCATCTCAACAAAAAGTATGCAAGATACATCTAATCACTCTGATTCATAAAAATGTGTAAAATTATGCCAGCGACTGATGCTGGAAGTCAATAAATGCTGTCCTCTCATTTGTTTCTTCTCAGGTTTTCCAGCGATACTCAATTCATCCTGTGCGGTTCTCTCTTGAAAAGCAGTACCCCTCTTCTGCCAAATCCACACAACTCTCACATGGACAGACAAAACTTATCTGTTTGCCCAAACACCTGCATGGCTGAAGGGAAGGTACATCTTCTCTGCAGTGTGTGCACTAGCCCTTTGCTTTAGGACACCTGTAGATTTTTCAGGAAGGGAAGGAAGAGGGGTAATTATTTCTGACTGATGCTCTTCCATCTCCGCATATTCCGAAGTGGGCACTAATAAGCTAGCATCCTTCAGTGGTGAGTACAGGTAATGGAATGTGTTCTTCTGGTAACAATGCTGACAAAACTATTACAATTATTACTAAATAACCTACTTCTAAAAGGAAACAGAATGGAACTTCTAGGAACTTCTTCCTCAAGAGGAAAATTCAGCTGAAATGATACAAGTCTTCAGCCACAGTTTGTGCAAGTAAGAGAACTAAACTGTATTCCCCTTTTATACAAACTCCTAATGTTTCTGCACGTTAAAAAGTAGGTAACCTTTTTCTTCCTAAAGCAATGATGCCATTCACATGACCTGTCGCTAACTTCTAATTAAGTCAAACTAAACGCACAGCGCAATAAACTTTGTACCTTCTTAAATGCATGTGCCTTCAGCTATCCTGACAGCCAATTTCTTAGACAGAACTGAATTCCAGAGTACGACAGTTTCAAAAGCAAGCACGTAAAGCACATCCCTTACTTGATCACAATAAATTGCAATAACTCTGTTCAATGTACACCTCATGTGAACATGAAAAATTAAAGATATATCTACAATACAGACTGCAGAAGAGTGTAAAGATGAACTGCCATCTAAAAGCACTTGAATGCACTGAAAGAAGAAAGGTCAGAGCTGTGTTGCCAACAATGGCAAGCTGGACCACACAGAGATCAGGCACAAGGGGAAGGCAGACTAATTCCAAACATCGGTTTTATTATTGGTTTTCAACATGGCTACCAAAAAACACCAACAGATGCTAATTCTGGGAGGTGCTACAAAGTCAGGAAAGTCCCTGCACATGAGGTGGAATCAGATACATAATACAGCTCCAAATACAATTTTATTTTTTTGTTTCAAAGGATTAAATTCACCTGTTTTAACTGACTTCTTCTCTTTGATAGGAGAATAATATTTTCATTAAGAGCATCCCAGTCTTTAGCTTCATAACACATTTTCACTATAGCAACTAAGATACGGGATGTGGAGACCATATCAGATGCCTGTAACAAGAAACAGCACATTAGTGATGGGATAAACAACCTGCAGACCTCTATCACTTGCACTTCTATTGTATGAAGGGAAAAAATACTGATTATATCTAGCCTCATTGATTTTCTTTTTAAAGAAAAGAACAACAGAAGAGAAAGACTGATACTCCAATTCGCTTCCTGACTTTAAGGCAATGGAACAAGGGGGGGTGTAGGACAACCCAGAATAAATGTTGCACACCATATGCTGCTTACCGTTCGTGTTTGTTTTTCCAAGGAGAGGAGGTTTTCAATTACTTCTTGCAATCTTCCTTCCTAATGTCATAAGCAAAGAATTACCACCATGAGTGAAGAAACAACTTAGTTTAAATTGATTGCAGCTCTAATTCTCATGTAAGAAAAAAGCGTACGACTAGCCTGTACACTCATTTTTAAGTACTTTATTCCTTAAAAAAAAGAAACAGACATAGCACTAACTTTAAATATATGGTTCTACACATAGATTAAACTGGAAAGGTACTAGTTCCATGTTTGCCTAATACATGCTATAAGTTGTCTGCCTCGAGCGAGAAACCTAGCAAGTTTCAGACAGGTTTGGTTAGCTCACATTCACTGAGCCAGATGCAAGTCTGATTTCTTTCCTAGCCAAAACAAAGCTTTAAGTGAGAACAGGTAGGCAATTGGATGCCTTGGCCAAAAAATTGTTTTACTGTGACTTTCATCCACATTCATCATATCTTAATTACAGCCTATTATAAAAAGCATAAACTACATGCTTTACAGTCTAAGCATGGAATTATAATAGTCCTGCTTTTTGGGTTTTGACAACTATATCTGCCTTTGTTTGGAGGAGTTAAAGATACCACAATGTACATTTAGTCACAAGTTGTAATTCCTAGCAAATATCTTGTAAAAAAAACGTTAATATGGGAGAATCTGTAACAGCCCATGACACCTGTGAGGCTGCAAAAAAAGGTTAGAAAATAGAAAATCAGTACCAAAAAAGAAAAAATTAAATTTGTTTCTAAAACATACCTAACCTACTGAAATCTTTTAAACCATGCACAATGGTTTTTCAAGGACATGCTTCTACTGCTGCAAAATTTACATGTTATGCAGCAATGAAACATGGTCACAGTGTCCATACCTACGCAGAGCTGTGCCCATAAGACAAAACACCTGTGCCTACTCTCCATACAATACAGTCTTAAGATAGCGTAAGATGCAATTATCTTAAGGCTACTACCTTCAGAATCCTACAATATGCTAGATAGTACAACATGTCTATCACAAGGAGGCATGTGGATCAAGCAAGAGTATTTGCAGCATGTAAAGAATCCAATGCCATCCTACTGGGACAGAACATAACAGCAAACCCAATCTGTCTGAGGTCTGAAATGCATAAAAATCTCTGCTACAGAACAAGTCCATAAAAGAAACCTAATGATACACCATATGCATGATTACCTCTACAATCCAAATAAACTAGATATTCTGTGGTCGTCTATGGCTGGGCACACACTCTATCAGTGCCAGACACCCTATCAGCCTGCCATGGCTCG
Source organism: Rynchops niger (assembly GCA_013400035.1). Classification (NCBI taxonomy): domain Eukaryota; kingdom Metazoa; phylum Chordata; class Aves; order Charadriiformes; family Laridae; genus Rynchops; species Rynchops niger. Next base: position 533,908 of record VXBH01002955.1, on the reverse strand, counting down.
GGCCCTCCATTCCAGTCTTTTGGGGCACGTACAAAAGCGAGTCAGAAGGATGCAAAGCGCCGCCTGTCTGACCTGACACCGGACCAATGACACGAAGGCCGCTTTGGCACACAGCGGTCCTAGGATGAACAACCACCTACATGTCTACCCAGCCGCGCTGCCCATGGAAAGTGGCAGCAGGGAAAAGCCACGTCCCCTCTGGCGGACTCGGGCCTTCCTGCCCCCTTACCCGCGGGGCTGCACCCTGACACCTCCTCTCGCCTCCCTCACCGCCCTGCTGCCCGCCCCGCCACGCACTGCCCGCGGAACGGCAGAGCAGCCCCTTCTTCCCCCCTTCCCCAACAGGGGCCCGAGCCCCGGACCCCTCAGCACCCCATCGGGTGACAAGAGGCGGCTGCACGTCGCGCCGCGCGCCCCCCCGCCACCGGGCCGCCCCCCCGCCACCNGAGCGCGGCCTAGCGCGCCCCACGCCATGACTCAGCCCATCGGCACCGCCGGGCTCTCCCCTTCCCCTCACCTGCGCCAGCCGCTCGCACTCGGGCAGCCGCTGGTCCACCGTCGCGCTGTAATCCACCTCCATTTTCACGATGCGGCCGTCGGCCCGCTCCGCGCCGCCCTCCGCCATCTCCCCGGCTCCGCTCCGCGTCCCCCTGCGAACACACACCGGAAGCAGACAGGGCTTGCGCGCAGGCGCGGCCGGGACAGCCCCGCGGAAGGCCCCAGCGCCGCGCCACACAGGCGCTGACGGAGCCACCTCCGGCCGCATCAGGACCCGTGGCGAGGGGCGCGCCATGTCTGAGGGGAACGGCCCCTTTCCGCGGCTTTCGGCCGCCCCGCCACCGCTGAGCGCCGGCTTGGCTCGCTTGGAGCCGTGCCCCGGGCTGAGGGGACCCCCGGGAAGGGGCAGCTGGTGCTAGATGTGGGGCAGTGACTTCCCCATGGAGGCCAGTCACGGCCCTCAGTTTGCCCTGCGGCCTCCTGCCTCAGCAGGGGCATAGGTCTTCGGCACAGTCACCACAGCCAAGGTGTTGCTCCTAGCTTGTGCGTCAAGGGCTTGAGACCTTGATACGGCCCCAGGGTGGTGAGCCAGTAGGATCGTGGGTTTATGCCGTTTCCCCACATTTTGAGAGAACCATGCCATGTTGTCGTGGCAGGCCGCACCGCAGTACGGCCTCAGTGGAGGACTCGACTTGTGGTAGCTGGTGATTTCAATGTATCTCATGTCCCAGCCAAAAGTCACTTAACCCTGCATTGCTGGAGAGGTGGGGAAAAGGTAGGAGACACAATGTTTCTTAAGAGCCCAAGGACCCTGATTTTAGACAGTGTTGCACCATCATGGAGTTTGATAAGTTGTTGTGAGATGTTGGCGCAACACTTGCGGTTATAGATTGGCAACGTCTCCCAACACAGAAGTTTCATTCACTGGAGAAATTCAGAGAAACTCACTGATATTTGCAAGCAAACAACTCATAAGGAAATACTGATCAGTGAATGCCTTATATCTTTGGATGTTACTTAAGACTCCCTGAAAAAAATAAGTTACAATGAAATTACATTTTGTGTTATGGTTACTTTATGACTATACTGCATACATAACAACACGTTAATGTGTCAGAAGGGTATTTGAGGTAACTGTTTTAAATCTTTTGTTTACAGAATTAAGACTGAGTTACTACATCTGCTACACTGATTAATTCAATTAAGTGAATTCAGAGCTATAAGAATGTATTTTGGAATTGTGTCCGATATATGCTTTCCAATTAGCGCAGCACAGACCATGGACTTCAAGTCACTTTCTATTTGAATTCAAACTTGATTTTAAAAGTCTAGTAACAGAATTTATCCATTATCCTTAATCATTTTTAGTTATTAATTGATCTAAGTACTGAAAATTCACACCTGTATCACAGAGAGTGTATAAGATGTTCTTTCCTAACTCCGGCGATTTACAAATTTTTACAGAGCTTTGAATACTCATTTTGAATTTAGTTCTTTGTAATATTAGTATATTTTTATAGTCCATGGATAGGCAGTGGTGGCTTTCAGGGAAGTTGGAAGTCAGACACTAATCTAATTGAACATATTCCCATACACAGTAATTTTGATTTAGACAGTGAGTGGAAGAGGAAGATTAATGCATATTGCAACTGTTATCTTCCTTTACCTACATAGGTATGCTGAGAGACAAGGAGGCAGCTTTTGCCTTCAATGTAGACTTCCTGAATGACTCAAAAAACCCACTAAATTCTTATTCAAAAGGCCTTAGCAAAATACCTGGAGAAATAACTAGACTTTTAATGTCTCTTATTATGAAGTGACATTCTGCTGACCCAAGTCCATCTGGACTTAATGTTCAGCATTATTTAACATATGGCTTTTTTCCCCCCCAGGTCAAAAGTGAAAGATGAGTGAAAAATATCTTGTTTTTACAACTGATCATTGAGAGCATGTTGCAGAGGTAAGAGTAATAGTTTCTGACAATTCACAGGAAACAAAGAACCAAGACTGAGGCATGCTTGGCAGAAACTTCCTGGCTAGCTGGAGCTAGACATTTTCTCTCTCAGCATGTTCCCTAGAAGCATTTGGTAGGCATGCTTTGTAGAGAGGCCCAGGACAGAAATCCTAGTAGGGAGTTGTAAGGGTATTGCTATGATCGTTGGTTTTTTCCTCCATGTGTATGTGCAGACAGCACAAGACTGCCTCTGGCAATAAGTATGGGGTGACTGAAGAATGTCTTGCTATATGTATGGAAGTAATTTTGGTTTCCATTTTAAGTACCTTCTGGATTTGACACACTACTTTCTTTACACAGATCTGCATGCTTTATTATTTTAAACAGAGCTGTAAGGTTTGGTTTATGTTAAAGCCTGTAATAGGTAATAAACTAGTTTAGGTCTTTCTCCTGCTTTTATTTAAATCAATGTCTGCCTAAAATTGGGTAGCATCAAGGCCCTATGCAAATAAGTTCTTTTTTTTTTTTTTTTACACTGGTTTTCAGCAGAAATCCAGAGATACTGTTCCTAATGAGCAAAACCACTAGCAAATCACTTAAAGTTGAAGATGTTTTAGATCTGAATTTCGATTACCTCTCATCTATAGATAATATCACAGGTATTGCCTTGCTTTCACTGTTTTGCATAGAAGTTTCAGGAACATGTATTTCCAACACTATGAATTATAGCTACAGTTTGGATATTTATCAACAGCTGTTGTCAGATTCGAGATAGAAGCCTCATTAATCACACTGTTCATACCTCAGTTGAAAACCCAGACTATTAACAGAGCTCCCAGATTTTCTTTTTCTGTGTGTAGGTGTTTGCACTTCACTAGAAAGGGAGGGTGCGTGAAATATTGTGCCATTATTGCAACGGAACAGAAAAGTTATGTTGTTAGCTCCAGGAGATGGCACTGTGTCCTCTCTGGGCTAAAAATTATATACATAGCTCTGAAATGTACATTCAGAACCAATGAAAATGTGAGGGGTTTTGCACTTTCTTGTTATGAAACACACATTTCATTGTAGGCCTAAATTCACCTTTAACTGTCCCAAATCTGCTATTTCATCACCTCTATTTTTGCAAATAATTTATATTTAAATGCCGATTTATATTTTACCATTATCTGTACAGTGCCTTCTATTTTCATATTACTGTCACAGTGCTTCTCTGCGATACATGCTTTATAGCCATTTGGAAGACAGGAGAATCAGCAATATGAATATTTTATGGTTTAGCTGAGGTTGTGGAACAGTTGGGGTTTCTCAGCGTTTCAGAATTGGGTTCCTGTGCATATCAACTTGGAACTTAATAATGCGTAATTGCTCTGAAAAACGCAAAACTCAAGCATATTTAAAACCAATTTAACTAACAAATTGCCTGGGGGGAGGGGGCGGGGGGGGGAAGAAAGGAGAAGAAACAAAAAAGGCCTCCTAAAACGGTTGTGGCTTTGTTGTTCAACTAGCAAGGAGGCGCTTTTTCACTGAACTTTCTGCGTAGCATTTGAAAGTAGCTGATA
>VXBH01002955.1:422324-529454 GCA_013400035.1 Rynchops niger | reverse complement strand
GCCGCGCTGCCCGCCCCTCCGGCACAGCGGGAGCCGCGGCGGCCGCAGCCGCGTTGCGGTGGAGAGGTGGGAGCCGTGTTTGGCAGCCGGGGAAGGAAACGTTATAAAAGGGCTTTGTCTTGGAAATCAGCATCTCATCTTGCGCGCTGCCGGAGGTGGGGAAAGCCACATTTTCGGCTCGTTTGTTCTTTTCGCCGCCCCAGGCATGTCTTGACATAGCTGCCAGAGACTGCCGTTTTCGTACACTTCCGACGGATGTCTTTGGCCGTGGCGATAGCGTTTGGGGTTTGAGACTTGGTAGCGTATATCGGTGCGAGCGTGTGTGAAATTCCCATGATCGCGGGCTGAAGGAGGAAGAACTGGAAGAAAGGAGCAGTTGTGTTGGTTTTTCTTCTTGCTGGGTCAGCCTTCCTGGATGGTCGCATTACTCTCTTGTGGACACATTGTCAAGCGCATACAGGGAAAGAGGCTTAATTATTTTTTCCCGTGATTGGTTTTCGTCGTGATCGTCGTGCAGAAATAATCACTTTTCTCCCAGTTTGCTGGTCCGCACCGAGGCAGCAGGAATATGCTCATGAAGGAGTACCGGATCTGTATGCCTTTGACAGTTGAAGAGGTAAGCTCCGCCACAGCTCATGCTTAGGCTCCTACTTACCAAGGGTTTTCTTTTTCAAGGCGAATTGTGGTTGTATTTGTTTTACTGAATATTTTTTCTTTGTGTAATGAACTTAGTCGGAGATGATTGGTTAGAGAGGAATGTTTTTATTGGAAAATAGGGGAATCCTGCAGGAACTAAGGTAACCTAAGTGTATCAAAAGCATTGTGTCGTCAAAATACGGGTTATAAAGATTTTCCAACCAGACTTTTAAGAAGAATCTTATGCATGTTGGTAAGGGAATGCTTTGTGCTGAAATCCTCTATCTGATAAAGCGTATGTCCAAAACCCAGATTCTAAATCTATCTTCACCTGTGTTTAAAATACCCTTGCAGATGAACATGGCCCGAAACTCTAGCACGGGTAGGGTAGATAGGTGATAAGTGATAATTTATCATTAAAAACTTTTTCGCCATTTAAATAAATTATGTGAAGTCAAATTGCTCTTTGATGGTGTTCTCAACTCTGTTAGGAGCATTATGTCTTTATTTATCTGCAAACATCCTACCTGTCTGTTGGTTTAAGTAAGATAGTAATACGTACGTGTAACACAGGTGCTATATAGATACCTGTGCATATAAATAGGTGCGATAGGTATCTAGAGGCCTGATGGCATATGTAAATGAGATGGTGCTTTCTGGTTTATAGCGTCTCGCACGGATAAAAAAGAAAAAAGTAGATGTTGTTCTATGTAGCCATTTATGCCATAGAAGTGGGCATTGCAGAGGGGGAACAAGCTCGCTCTTGCGCCGAACCCGCTCCGCGTATCTTGCGCCGCAAAGTTTCTCTTCTGGGGCGACGCCGGGGCCGCGAGGGGGCGCCGTGCTGCCGGCCGCCAGGGGGCGCCCTGCCCGCGCCCCACTCGCCGTCCCGCGGGCAGAGGCTCCGCGCCGAGGGTCTGTGCGGGGGGTCCCGGGGGTGCCACCCCCTCCTCCGCGGCCGCGGGACGCTGCGGGCTGGCCGCAGCCGGCGGTCCTGGGGGAACAGCGCTCAGAGTATCCCCTTTTCGGGCCCTCGCCCCCGAGGTCATCACAAAACACGTTTACTTTGCAAATTATTTTACGCATTTTTTGCTTAATTACATCCAGGTGAATGTTTTGCTGCATAATTTTATTTAACTTTTTGCAATCTGTGTAGAGGAGTCCTCAGGAGTATGATAGAGTTGTAATTGCAATGGTCTTTTTGTCTGCATCTTCAGATTTGGCAAATTAACAGTATTCCAAAACTGAGAATTTAAACTGCCAAATATTTACTTCAGGCTGCTCAGGAAATTCCTTCTTCTGGGAGCACGACCTAAAAATACCACATACGTGCAGGTTTAATTCTAGCATTTTTCCAACCAAGTTATATAGTACGCTGTGATATTGTATGACATTTTTCTTTTAATACATAATTTTATTCGTTTATTTTATTATCCTAATGTAGACAACATTTTATCCAAGCCAGTTCCTGATGTCCTCAGACTACCACACTTAGTTAATAACAGTTCATTATGTCATCAGAAGGGAGACAATCTAATTTATTTTGAAAAATTGTTGTTAAACAAGATTTTCAGATAGAGAAAAGTTCAAAAATCTCCCAAAACAGAAATGGCTGATGCATGGTGAGGCAGAAGACAATTTGGAAGTCTTTTGTTCTCTAGAATGTTAACAGAATTAGTAAAGATATTCATGCATCTTGCAGTTTCTCTTATGTTGAATCATCCATTATTTAATTCAATAGCTGCAGCTGAGATGCCTTAATGGGGGACCTAGAACATGTCTGATATTTAGTATGAATTTCGTTATTAATTATAAAATTAACTAGGACAAAATTGTGAATTTAGCAGATATCTCACTTTTGTTACGCTATTTACATACTAAAAATGTTCTGGACTGTATTTCTCATTGTGATTCATTTTTGTGATGTTTTCTACAGTCTATGAAGGTGTTTTTATCTTATTCTTCCTTTAGTTACGCATTAACTACCAATAATGCATGATATTATTGGCATCTGTGTAGAGTAAGATAGTGCATTTTGCAGCCATTAGGAGGATATCATGGGGCAATGCTCGCCCTTCAGAAACCAAGAGACTTTCGGCTCTAAGAGGCCCAAACTGCCTTCTGCAAGGTGCTAAATCACTCCGAAGTTCAGTGGGTTTTGACAAAAATACAATTTCCAAAGGATACGCAATTTGTCACAGGACTGGGATGTTGGGTCCTGCTCTACAATGGCTTCTGGGTACCTAACTGGCGTTGACATTACTGTGAGTTAAGCACCTAAAGTATTGTTGAGGTTGTAGGTTTCAACAGGTATGTGAGAAATGCAGTTCTTGTTACGCAGCTGCATGGCTTCCCTTTTTGTGCTGTTTTTCTCACTTAGGCTTTACAACTCTGTTTTTTACGCTGTTTGAAAGTTCTGGCTTTTGGCCTGTGCACTTTATACATACATTCAAAGGCATTTCCTTGAGCAGTTTTCTTTTTAGCACTGACTTGCCAGTTATCCATACACAGAAGTCTCACAGCCTGAATGAGAAAGAATTCCAGCCTTAGTCTGTGGTGTTGTGTTGTCAACAAAACCATGTCATTCCTGTGAAAACAGTAAGGCGCAAGAGGCAAAAAGGAGTCTTAACTATGTCAGCCAAGCACCTGTACCCAATCTTCTGCAGTCAGATCTTGTGTGTAATATGAAAAAATGTGCATTAAAATGTTGCGTAATGTCCAGTCCAGTAGCTAGAAGTCACTATTTTGCATGTATATAAATATGGACATAGCAGTATAGAAATTAGTACTACACTGGCTGACTATTAGGTCCTAAATTTACCTCTAGAGAAAAGTTAAATTCAAACTGATAGATGTCTCCGTAACAGCAATGCTGTCTCCAGGTTTGAAGAGTTTCTGGCGTTGTTGTGAATAGGAAATTCTGCATAGCTGGTCTTCATCAGCTACTGCAGGTCGTGTTCTTGAGGCATTCTTTCGTCGATTCCCATATTAGATAAGATAGCCAAGTATTTATGGGAGTTTTGTTTGTATACCTGTCAGCTTGGAGGCCGAATACTTTCTTGCCAATAAAACATTTCCTAAGAAATGTTGATTGCTACAGACGTAACTGTTCCTGGTGTATTTTGAGCTAGGATACAGGAGTCAGAGGTAAAACTTTGTTCCTTGTTCATAAGCACCAGAAAAGACAGGTTGTTCCAGGAGTGCTTGCTAGGACGCTGTGGCATCACACTGCAGCTCTGATTCAAGGCTGAGGCTGGCTCATTAAACTGAATTTTTATTGACAGTTGTTTAGGACTCTTGCATACATATTGTTGCAAGCTGCCTGATCAACTTCAAAATAATTTGAGAAAGGAAATATCATGTTAACTTCTAAGCAAAATAGTCACAATTGCAGTAAGAACTTTGCAAATCAGGTCGGAATATAGCTGTTGGTTGATGAAGCCAATACGATTGCCAATTAGAAGTAATTCTTTACCTCATTTCTGGTACTTTTGGGAGACATGCATGCCAATTCAGTCCTTTTGTTAACACTGAGACCTTATAAATTAGAAAAAGCCATTTCTTTTCATTAATGCGTAAAGCAAGTAAAATGTGTTGCAGCAATTACTTAGGATATGTTACCAGTCTTCATCCCAGCTGCAAATGATAAATGAGCTTGCCTCTTAGTTATTTTTCCCCTCGCATTTTCCTGTGTTAGCTCATTCTTACAAATAGTTTGTTACATCACCTGAGAGAATATTATAATAGGTTGCATTGTGTTTTTTTAAATATCATCGGTTAAAAAAACACATTCCTAAGCAAGTGAAGAGAACCCCAAGCGATCAAAAAGAGCAGAGATGCTAAAAAATTCTCAGACTTGGATCTCATTGCAAATCATAATTCCCCAAATCTTTGCAAGAAGGATTACATGGTTTTGTGCTTTTGAGATGCCTTTAGCTGAAAATGTAAAACAAATCTGATCGGCTAGCATGTTACTGACCTTTTATTTTGGAAGAGGCAAAGTACAGTGAAGTTTATGATTTGTGTGGAAAGTGATTATTCTCTAGCGGAATAGGTGGAAAGATATTTTTGCTGCATCCTGTTGAAAATGGAGTAGTTATTGCTGTAAAGTGCTAATAAAGATGTGAAGCTAGGTTGTATGCAAATATAAGGGGAAAATCAAATAAAATGCAGTAATCATCATAGGGTTTTTTCCTTGGAAACAAGGATGACCATTAACATTTCTGTTAGTTCTGAACTGAATGTGTATGGCCAGTACCGGAAGTCCTAATAGGTTTGACGAAAAAAATTGCTCCCATTCTGTGCTTTAAATAAAAGCTAAGTTAGGTCTGTGGGGAGCACTGCCTGCATGAGGTGAATAGGAACAGCTGTATTGTCATGAATACAAAGAAGTGGAGACCTGCAAAATGTCCGTAAATGTAGATCACGGTTTTTCAACAAAATATCTTTTCAACATGAACAAATTCTGGATCTAGAGGTCTTGTGCTTGCTCCTTTATAACGAAATATCCAGTGTTTAGCTTATTTCAAACATTATGAATTCTCCCAGTGTGGATTATTTACGTAAAATTATTTCAACAACATATGTGTAAACGGTATTTGTATTCTCTGAATCTTGTGTACATTTCTTCTTTAAAAGATTTCATAGTCTGCTGTTTTGTGTACAAAGGGCACTTGTTATAACATGTTTTATTCAGGCAGATTTAAAGCTCAATGAAAGCATTTGAGAAAGTGTTTTTATGCCCTGAGAGTTAGCAGGTGTTATGATATTTAGACATAACTATATGCACGTAGAACAGAAAAGCCTTTAGAGTATAAAGTGTAAAATACATTTTCTCTAAACTGTAGTTATCTACTGCAGGCCAAACTGCATATACTCATCCTGCAGTTAATACAGATGGATTAAATAATCATCGATTATGTATGTTTTTTTAATTTCCCAGCTATAATCACAGAACATATTTTCAGGAATATGTAAATGTATGGAACATTTGAAAAACCATCATGCAGGCAAGAGGACTATAAGCAACATAAGGTCAAGTCAGCTTTTCGTATTTAATTCAATTTAATTACTTGTAAATAAAATAATAGTTGGACCACGTCATGACCATGACCTCTGCAGGAAAAAGTGTATCTGGCAGTTTTGAGCTGAAGTTGACCAGCAAAAATGAAGGCTTAATGTGCAATTTTCATTTAAACTAGCAACAGCTGTAATACGTTTATGGTCTTACACTGATTCCTTAGCAAGATACTAAAGTGCTGTGAGAAGTAAAGGACTTTTTACTCTAGTTAATCATTCTTTCTGGATATGCCTCCCAAGAACATCACCAGCCTTAACTTCTTTTTGCAATTAATACTGTGGATGCACTGATACGTTTGTCTGAGGAGCGTTGGGAGTTAAATATTCATCTAGACAATCTCTTTACACCATTATGAGCATCTTCTTACCCTTCAAAAGAAATCATTGTGTAAGACTCTTGTTAGCAAACTGATCCGATCTGGTCTTTGTGGGCGGTCACTTCTTGCATCACAAGGACTTTGCTCCATATAGTGTGACCTTAAATTGACCTTAAAGCTTATGGACTGGGAAGAATCATTGTAATGATGTAACAGATAAAATAGATGAGAGAAAGCAGTGGAAGTTAGCTTTAGTACCAAATAAGAACAGCTATTTAATTTTCTGTTGATGTACAATCTACTTGTAAGAATGAACAGATGAAAGTGAGAGCTGTGTCTTACCATGGGAAGAAAATAAATACTTTGCTTTAGCTTGACCTTCCTGCAATAGTTGTAGTCACCTAGAGAGCTATGAAGCAACGCAATGCAGAGCAGACGTCAAATCTTTGCAAGTAGAAGACCGAAAATACCCAATTTTCTCCTTTACCCCTGTTTGCATATTTCAGTTTAACTCTGTGAAAGAAACAAGACAACCTTTGTTCTTAAAGTTTCTGTGTAAATGATTACAAAAATCTTGCAGTGGAAAGGATTAGCTATTACCCAAGGAACTCCAGACTCTGACATTCGTCTCTCTTCATCTCTCTTGCCCTGTCTCTCCTTGTCAACACTTGTTTTCTCCAAGGAGTATAGATAGCAAATAACACTACACAGTTGATTTGAAGGCTTTGTTGGCAAAATGTAGAGCGCAGTTTGGCATTTCCCATAAAAGAAAATGCAGCTTGTCGGTGGTTTAGGACACTTTCTAGCTGAAGCACTCTACAGAGCTTTGATGCTATCAAGAACTCCACAAAGTGTGTTTGTCTTTGAAGCATAATGTAGGTTCGGAAACAAAAGAACAGGGAGAGGAAGACACAGAGTGTCAATACTGGCTTTTAAAACTTAGTGCTTTCTGTTTTTTTTTTTTTGTGGTGAACTTAAATTTCCTGAGGCCGTTAATTTCTTTTAAGAGTTGATGTGAACGCTGAATGATCAGCACTTAGGAAGTTGTGGCCACTTTTGTTTACGTACCTACTAATGAATGTAGATGCCTATATTAGCACCCTGAAGTTTGATAAGTCTGATATGTCAAATATATTTTCTCTTAGTCCGGTCTGTTTAATTTCCTCATCTGTCCAATTGTAAGTTTAGAAATAATACAAGTAAACCAATTTTCATGTGCTTTTTGTCTGACTGCGCATGTTAAAAAGGTTAGGTGATTTATAGCCCTTAAAGTATATAAGGCTCTTTAGATTATAGGAAGAGAATGATTTCTGTAATAACTAGGAAAGATTAAAAATTATATTTTCCTTCATGAGTATTCAGTTTAGCCTGGTAGGCATTTGTATTGTTAAAATCTGTTAGACATCATGTTCTTTTGTACAAAAGACTGCCTCGTCAGGTAATGGAAAACCCATCGTATATAACAATGATTCGTTCACGTTATTCTTTGTGACTAGTGAGCTGACAAATATGTTCCCCAGGCTGCCCTTGTAGAACCGAGGCACTTGCATCTCCAATGTCTAACCTCACACACAAGCACCCATTAAATACTGTAAGGATGGAGACAGATAATACACACATGCGAACCATTGAAATATACTCCATAATTATGGGTGAGGGATAATTGTTTATATCTGTCTCATGGAAAACTTATTTGTTATTTAAAATGTTTTTTTTTTCAAATACTTACAATTTTTGCTTGTGTTTTATCCTTATATTCTTTGGTTTATAGAGCATCTATCATGACCAGCAGTATATTTTGTAGGACTTGATACCAAAATAAAGCAAACATCACTGGATGTTTCATGCAAATTTGCTACGACAGCCCTCCAGTGCAGCCTGAAGAACTTTGTGTAGGCATATTGTGCATGGATTTAGGTGAAATTACCAATATCTGCATGCGTCTAGAAAGCAAGGAGAAAGGTGCTCCCCAGGATTATTGACTAGGTTTAAAAAGGAGTGAAGAAAAGGTAATTTAGATTTCAAGTTGGGTTAACAGATGGGTTTACAGTCTGCAGGTGGGGGAAACAAGACTTGAACTTAACCTGTGTTTATATATAATGCTTTTAGTCTAGCCTTAGTCTTGTTTATCTCCTCCTCAGTTCATGGTTTCTTCCCCATTTTGTTTTAAAGTGATCAGCCAATTTAGAATCCTTGGATGTGTATTAAAATACTATTTTTGTTTTTATAAAGTATAAGACAGGGTGCTAAATTGTAGGAATAATATTTTAATGGCTTTTCTCGGAAAAAAAATCTGTATCTTCCATCTTTTTCCTGTTTGTGGTCAGAAAACGCTGAAGTAGTTTTGGATTCTATTAGTTTTGTACCATAACGGTTCTACAGCTGGCTTTACAGTGCACAATCCTGGCTTTTGCATATACTTGACTTGCATACATACTTAATTTAAAGCACAAGTAGTCACATGTCCTGAGTCACATGCATAACTCTTTGTAGACTGGGTTTAATAAAAGGCTTCTTCATATGCTCTCCAGAAAACTGTCTGTTTAGGACTTCTTACATGGCTGTTCTAAGATTAGTCTTGCCTAAGTGACTTAGGAATACTTAGGCTCTGTGGGAACTGTTTTCTGTGAGCATACTGAGTAAGTCGTATTTTCCATTTCATCACACTAAATGTCATATTAGGTTTAATGTGTTGTCCAATTAATGACTATGTTTAAATTTTTTTTTGGTAAAAATATTATTACAATGCATGACAAAATAATTATGTGATAATGACACTCCAGTATAACACATACTGTTGCTGAATTGCTTGATTAACAATCAGTCACGGATGACAGTCAGAAACACAATAAATTGTTTAATATATTTTCAGCTTTTTGCTCTCATTTTATATAAAAGTAATTTAAAAAAATAAAAATAACCTTTTGTGCTAGCATCACCATGTTACTTGAAAGGTTACCAAAATACTGAAGTTCACTGTGAACTAAAAAATTGTATTTATCCGAAAGATAAAGACAATGATAATTCTATTCATAACAATGAAGTTCTTACACGTGGCAAGCTTGTATTTCTCCCGGTCAGACATAGATAGGTTTTTTTAAGTAATCTCACTTGCTAGGCCATTGAATATACTGGTCCTAGCATGTATAATCTTATCTTCTGAAAGATGCTCGACAAATTTATCCAGCTATTTATCTGGTTTTGTCAAGCTTTCTTTGAAAGTGAAAACTAGCTGACCTTTAAGTAATATTTTCATTTAATAAATTAATTGTATGGTGACTTGAAATAAGCCAAATGAAACATATGAAATGTACACAGGAGTACAGTCTTAAGTAACCTGCCTGCTTCTTTTATCACATAGACTTTATATAAAATTTATTTAAATCTTACTTCAGTGGATCAGCTTTTGTTTTGCTTCACTCTGCGTGAAAGGAAAATCACTCAGTGGGATTCAGACCATAGTAATACCAACGAGTTCTGTCACTGATGTCAGAGGACAAGATTTCACCAAATATGTATGACAAAACACAGCATGTTTTTAGAATATAGATGTTGGGAATTTAAATTCCATTTCAGTTGCATGGTGCAAATCTGAAATAATTCCATTGACCTCAGTTGATCCATTCCAGATTTCTATCAGTCCAATCAAAAGTAAACTTTAACCAATGGCTATAAACTAAAAGACAATGTAAATTTCTCAAATCTCTTATTCTTAACAAGCGAAAAACCATCCTGATGTCTCTAAATCCTTAGCATTCTTGCCTAACCTAAAAGACAGTTTCACACGGTTAAATTAAGGCCCCAGATTTGTGTCAAATCTTTGAAAACGTCCTTGAGCCTACACAGAATTAAATGATTGCTGTCCTCACACTGCAAAACTTGGCAGTAACCTTTTTGCTCTCAATTTTCTGTCCTAACTTTGTAGAAACTGTGATTCTCTTTTCTTTCTCCCATTTTTGAGTCCTTGGTCATTCTCCCAAATAAGGAAGCCCAGCCAACCACAGCAGGCGTCTGGCCAGCTGGCAAAAAGCTGCTGCTCGGAACAAGAGCCTGCTGCTCCTGCGCTGCCTCGGTCCTGCAGAGAATAAGGAACTATAGAGCAGAGTAAAACAATTGATAATTCAGCTCCCCTCTGAGTACGAAGCTCAGGCTTGAATCTCAGTATTCCCTCAGTTACCATGGATCTTCCATGGATCTTTGCACCCGGGCTGAGGCTAAAGAGAGCACTGAGTTCCAAAATCTTTCAAATGTTTTAGAGGGTTGCTAAGTTTATTTGCATTTCCAAACTGTTTGCTACTCAGTTAAGCCTAAGGGTTTTTTACATTTGTTTTGNATAAAAACATGTTTCCATATATTAAGGTAACTCTGACATACATTTGGAATAGATTTCCCCCCGCATTAACTTCAGTGGAAGTAGAATAAAGCCTACTGAGGGGTGTGTGTGTTAATTTGTTTTCTGGTGTTTTGCTATAGCTTATTTTCTCCATCTCTGCTTTTTTCATGTCTGAACATGAACTCACTCAGAGTCAAGTGATGCTGAACGTCTAAAACTATTCTGAGTGGGTTTGAGATGAGGCAAACAACGTTTTAGTGGAAATGTTATGTCATACTAACAAATGCCTATGGATTAGTTAGTTTATTTCTAGGACCCCATGGGCTATACATTGCTATTTATAATTTAACCTTCTCAAGCAGCCACGACTGTGTTTATGTTACCATGGTGTTACTTGCCATACTTGAGGGTGGATGGTAAATGCTATAATTGAAAATAGATACTCCCACTGAAATAAGTGTAACAGGTGGTTATGTTTTTATTTAATCGTGTTGCAAGCATAATACAAGTTAAAAGTGAATACCTCTAACCCCGCCTTTTCGCCAAGACATTTTCAGACATGCCAGTTTGTCTTTAGTGGCCAGAACTGGAGTAAACAACATGAGTGGTTTGTCTCGTGACAGTCCAAGGAATGTCAGTGGCAATCAGTGATCATCCTCCAGACTTCAGAAAGCAATGTTCTTATGCGGGAGAAAAGGAGATGCCCTGATGCAGAGAGGAAGGGCTACGTCTTACCCTTCTTCTCGGGACCATAGTCTACATAAAGCATTTGAGGAACAGTGATTGCTGTTTCCTTGTGATTTCCTCGTATTAGCCCTCTTACCTCATCTCATCTCTTAATTTCCTTCAGTTGTCCACCATAAGGAATTACACATCTGGTTTGAGGTCTGCCCTATCTTAATACTATGTGGCTTAGTTTGACATTAGCTTCCACCTTCTTTAGCTTACCTTTCTGGTGTTGGCAACACACGTCCTACTGGCAAAATTGTTCAAACCATCCCCTTCTCACAACCGTAAGAACAGCTTTTGATTAAATTTGGTTAACTCTCTTAAAATCAGTTAAATGTTTTATATATAATATATAAATCATAATATAGACATACATATTTTTATATGAATACATAAATATTTTAGCAGGGGGGAAAAAAGGATTGTCTCACAAATATCCTAAAATATGAAAATTAAATAATTTAAAATAGCGATATTGTTTCACACTCTCTACTTACTGCAAAAAGTCATATGCCCAAGAGTATTAAGTAAGCAAGTCTGAACACTTCAGTCAGCATAGTATGGTTATTATCAAAGGCATTTGTAAAATACATTTTAATAGAACCATACAAAAGATATCTAACTGGTGCGATCGGATGGACAGTAAAGTGCGGTGTAGAGATTCTCGCATGAGTTCTGCACAGCTGTCTCCTGTTGAGGTTTTTTGTACCTTTTTTAGAAGTAGCTGTCAGAATTCTATCTTTGCTTTTTTAAGTTTTATATCAACCAAAGGCTAATGAGGTCCTCAAATTTTTCATATAGCTGAAGGATATAAAAATATATAAAAAGAATTTTCATCAGCAGGAGATGACATGTGCATACATAGATTTTCTTCTGAACTCAGTTCAAGGTTGTTTCTCAGTTTTCCTTCTGCATTTTGCCCAATGAATAAAGTAAAGCCAAAAAAAAAAAAAAAAAGTGGTTCAGAAGGTGGTTTGATCTGTCATGCTTTGGTTTTAAGCTGGTTTACATTGGCTTGAAATGCTAATGTTATTTAAACCAGTATCACTTCCTGTGTACACAAGACAGAGTTGGAGTTTGAGTCTTAGAGCTTTGCAAGGAGGTCCTTAAGGCCCCTTACAAGCTTCTAGCAATTGCATTCCTTTCCACAGGTTGTTATATTTAACATCTTTGTTTGTAGGCCTTTTCCACATGTAACAATTTTGGAAGTTAGACTTGCAAATTAAGTGAGCTACTTTAGCTTTCTAGGCTTACCTTAGAGGTAGCAGTTGATTGACTTTATTGTTACAGAAAAGCTGAGGACATTCCCTAGGGCCACTAACAAACTTCCGTGTAACAGTAAGTATGCAGTAAAGCATCAGTCTTTGAAGTATTCATGCGTATTTAATGGTAAGGAAAGAAAAAGAAAACTCAGCATTGTAGCCAATCCAAACCTTTGGCGAGAACAGTGAGTTAAGGAAAAAAGCACCGAGTTTGCAAGAGGTTTTTGATCAAATGAAATAAAAAATGCAGTACTGAAGGTGATTAATATAGGTTAGAATATCGCGTCTGTTAAGGATTGTGTCCTAGATCCATGCATCCAAAAGGAAGTTCACTATCAAGCTGGGGTTTTTAATGTCTTGTGGAGTTATCCCGGTTCAGCTGGTCCTTTGCCTGGTCTTTTTGTAGCTGTGGGGCCTCTGCTTTCTTGTGGTGCTGGCAAGGAGTCTGAAAGTCACCCAGTCCTTGCTTAAACCAGTAGTGTCCTGGCTGCCTAAATCTCATCTAAAATAGCTTGTTCACCTGGGAAGGAACTAACCAGCATTTCCGACCAGTGTAGCCCATGAGGGTACAGGAGTAAGAGTCTTGAGTCAGAATGCTCTTTTGGCAAAGCCTTCGTCAGTTACAGACCAGAATTTTGTCTTGATGTTTATGAAAGATTTGCCATTGCGCTCTACCAGGCTTCATTTTGTTGGGTTTATATCTGATTATTCTGTGCTTTTCTCACCCGTTCTGTCAGCTAAAAGAAAATAAGTGAAAAGGGAACAAAGACGGCATTTTTCAGAGAAAGGAATTTAATAAATAATAAGGTTGTATAGCAGTAGACAGAATTTCCTTGCTTCGTCAGGTGACAGTTAAAAGCATTTTCTATTTTTTTGCAACTGGAAATATAAGAAAGCTATGGAGGAAAAGAAATAGACTTGCTGAATAATGAAAGCTTTGCCATTCTTTGAATATTTTGTCCTGTAATCACTGACATAAAAATAATTACAGAGCTGTTGGGGTACATTTTTGCCTTTCTTATTTTGCAAGCCCTTATTTTTCTCTTGCATTTCTGACATCTTCCAGTCAAGAGTTTCAAAGAAAAATGACTTTCACTCCATCTGCATAACAGTTCATCACCCCGCTGATTTACGTGTGCAAATTATTTGCATATGTCAGATTTAAACATACACAGTTCTGGAGGCACAGTAAACTTTGCAAGTTGACATGTCTTTACATGACTAGCCTCAGTAAGTCAGCTGAAGATTTGGTCCCTTGTGTCCTTTCCGTAGCAAATTAGTGCCTTGTAACTGCTTAGAATCACGGAATCATGGAATCACGGAATCTTTAGAGTTGGAAGGGACCTCTAGAGATCATCCAGTCCCACTCCCCTGCTAAAGCAGGATTGCCCAGAGCACATTACTCAGGACTGCATCCAGGCGGGTCTTGAAAATCTCCAGAGAAGGGGACTCCACCACTTCCCTGGGCAGCCTGTGCCAGGCTTCTGTCAATAATATTCTAGAAAACATGGAAAGAAAAGTGATATTATCAAAGTTTAAAAGATCAGAGCATCAGTAGACTTTTTTTACCATTTCCCATACCTGCATATTGATACTAGTTTAAAACTATTTTTCTTAAGCTTCAATTATCAAACGTTTCTCCATATTTCACTTTTATACTGATGAGATGAAGGGTTCAAAACTGATGAAGTAAAGAGTTGCTAGGTTTGTTCCTGTAAAATCTTTAGCAATTTTTTTATAAGCTCCAAAATTGTATGAATTCTGTGAATCATTTCTTGATGATAACCAGTGTTTCATTTTATCTGTCTAATGAAGCTGCTGCGGAGGTTAACATTAGGGAGTTGCTGTCAAGAAAATGCAAAGGCTTGTGGGTGACATAAATCCATTCTAACATAAGTATGGGGTCCTTTTCAGGCAGACCTAAACAACTTTACAAATTCATCGTTAGCTTAAGGTAGGATGGTAATGTGGTGTGTATTGCATTTTCATAAGAATGAGAACTAACTAGCCCAAGATTGAAGACTCATGTACTCTATTCCTCAGGATCCATGAACTGGTAATATGGGAAGTCTTGTTTCCTCTCGGTTGGCCTTTTGAGATATTTCTCTGTAATTTCACACTGTTAAGTCTTCTCTTCCCTAGTAGTACATTTATATCATACAATCATAGAATGGTTCGGGTTAGAAGCGACCTTAAAGATCATCTAGTCCAACCTCCCCTCCCACTAGACCAGGTTGCCTGGTTTGAACAGCTCCAGGGATGGGGCAGCCATCTATATGTTTTCGTAAGTAGAAGCAATAACAATGGCTGCATGATATGGACTAACTAGTGGTTAACTGTGGGCTGTTTGTTTCCTCTGTCTGTAGAAGATCGTGGTGAAGCCTAAATTTTCATCCCTGGATTCTTCCGTCTGCCAGGCACAGAGGTGACCCTGTGGTGAATTTAGGCTAAAGAATTTTCAGCTCGTGTTCCAGGTGTTCATTGCCACCAGGGTCAAGGAGATAAAGTTACTCAGCTTTTAATCTAATCAAAAGTTGCTCTCTAAGCATTGCAGGCTGCAAGTGATCACTGTAACTCTGTATCCTCTCTGCTCTTGTTCTCTCCTTTTTTGTCTTTGTACTCTCTATAATATGCCTCCCACTCCCTCTTTTAAATCCGTTTTGTAGGAGGTTAATTACAAAAGTGTAGCTTTCCATCCTTGTTGGGTTCAAGTTTTCGCTTGTTCTTTTTATATATTGTTCATTGGGGATTTTTTTAATAAGTTGGGCATGAGTATGCTACCTTCGTTAATAAGTATGTTGAATGCTTTAAGACCTCACACAAATTCCTCTGGGACTTCACTGGTGTCCTCTCTCCAGTGATAGAAATTATTTGTCTATTTATTTTACTTTTTTATTGTACCTTTTAAACACTGATTTATCCATGTAAGGACCTTTCTTCTTATCTCATGGCAAATTGGTTTCTTTTAGAACATCTGGAAAGTGACCTTGGCAAAACAGCCTTTTGATATTGAATTGGCCCATATCAGCTAGGTCTGCTTTGTCTGCATACCTGCTGATCCCTTCAGAGACAGATTAAGACACAACTTCCCTTCGCTAAAGCTGTTTTAACTTCTCCATCTATATTTGTGTATCCAAGCTGTGCTATTCACACGTTTTTCTTTGTTTTCGAGTAATAGGAGTCACCCCCATTCGTCGTTTCTCAGGTTTCTGTTCAATATGTTGAGTTGATGATAGTAAACGAAAAGCATATGAAAAGCAAATTAATAGAACTCCTGTCCTACTTGGTGAAAGTATAGAATTCTAATTTAATGCTAGCACAATATATTGAATTAATTGTTAGTGCAGAGAGACAGAATTCCAATTAGGGAGCTAGCTTTTTTTTTTTTTAATATCACGGTTACCTGGTTTACTGCACTTAAGCACCAAACTTTGGTAGAGAACTTTTGATTACTTTTTTTTTTAATGCTTATTCATTGAAATCATTGAGTATTTGTGGACTGCTTCTTAAAGAGAGTTAACAATAACGATAACAATTAGGATTTCAGGGGGGTTGGTTTATTAATATTTTTGGCAAGCAATATTTGTTAGTGGCGTATAATTTCCAAATTATATTAGAAGAGGTTTTGCCAAGTGCTGGTTGGCAGTATGTCATGTTCCTTAGTTTCCATTTGGAGCTGAGTAGTCTTCTGTCCATTTTATCTCCGAAAGGAATTAACATTTGCTTTATTTTAGATATGAGCTCTTGTAGGATGCATCTAACTTAAACTAGTGGGGTGCTGTGGTATGAGGCATGATTCTTTTGTTTATCTAGGCTTTGTCATTTCCAGTAGCAAACATTGTTCTGCTGTCGTTTCATCACCACAGTCCTAGTTCATGCCCAATGCACACAGAATTGGCAGTCTTGAAAACAGAGATAAATTTCCGTGTCCATGTTTAACTGGGATTCGTTCTTACAGTTTTGCTATAACCTCCTCCCACTGACTGTAAATCAGTAAGTGAAAAGCACACCATGTACGCTATCTGCAGCCAAGCGTTTGATATGGTTGTCACTAATCGACAGCATTCCTATACTGTGCTGATAAGCAAGATTAGTGCCCTTCGTGCGTCCACTTCTACTCACAGTGAAGTCAGTGGGAGTTTCCCTTCTTTTGCATTAAGAATATGATCCTGAGAGAGAATTCATTGAATGAGGAGCTGTGTATGAGACACAAGACAAGTTCTGTGCTGAAGTGCACTGTGCAGAACTCCATTGGCTTTAAGTAAAGTGGAAGAAAATCTACTAATTTATCTACCGGTAGGAAAGAAGGATAAGTCTGCAGGCGTGTGAATTTTGAATTAAAGATTTAGCCCAGTTGTGGTGTATTCGGATTGTAACAATACATTAAATCAGTTTGCAATATAATCAATGGACCATGTTAAAAATTATAATTAAGACAGGTAGTTTTGTTGTAAGAAGATAGTAACTTGAAAATAAATTTTCTAAGATCAAACGTTAAAAAGCAAGTAGTAGTTCTGTGGACTACCAACTACTGTCTTGTCAAAATCTTGTGGCCTTGGAAAACCAAACAAACCACTGCAAAACTTTCTCTGACATATTTCCATCTTTCCTGCTTACGTAGGAGGTATATTGGTTGGAAATAATGGTCAGAAGGAGGCAGGATCAGGAAAAATAAAAGTGTGCGATCACACACCAATGGCAACCTAACAGCTGACCAGCATTTGAACAGAGCATAAGGTTTGCATTAGGAAGGTATACTTTTAGGCTACGCGTACTTACATTTTCTTCCTGGAATGCTGAAGATGTCCCTGTTACTATTTGTATAACATAATGCCAGAAAAAAATCACACCTGGTTTCATGATTCAAGCAAGTGCTCTTTGTCTTACTCTCCCACAAATCAAGTCATTTTTGCATATGACATTCACATAAATGTGTTCTTTAACTCTGTTCTATCAGAGGACCAAATTATGTTAGAAAATTCAAACGGTTTCCTAGGGACTCTTAATAAAATTGTGGAATAGATTATTTGATAAATGGTATATAATGCGGACAAATTGGCACAAGATGAAGCATATTTTTGTCCAGTCAGTAGATTTCTAGGAGAGATGAGCTTGGCTCGATAAGCGCTAATACATTTTTCTTTTCTGGCACTTGTTACTTTACTGCCTCAACTTCTTTAGAGAGTTAATAGTAAAAAAAAAAATAAAATTATTCATATGGATCTCTATTCTGGAACTTAGGCAATTTCATTGTCTTCTGGTGATGTAAAATCTTAAAACCTGTCCTCTTAGGAAAAAAACCTGTTTTCCTCAGAAGAAAATTAATGCAGGAATTCTATTGGTCTCAGTTATGCTCCACATTCAAATAGAAATGACATCAGTAGATGTCGGGACCTTTTTGTTTCACTGATCGTGCTCTCCTGTAGCAGCTGTAGTCCTGAAATTGATGGCCCATGGAAGCCTTCGCTGTCAGTAATGGGGAAAATATGTCAATATAATAATCTTCTGAATCATCTTTTATAAGGCATTGCTGTAGTCTGAGACAGAATTACAAGCCACCAAAACATGCAAATCACGTTTGTGTGAGTGACAGAGTGAGGGTGTCCCTGTGTTTAAATAGGGCATTACTCAAAATAGTACTATTCCAGCTTTCCATGGGAAAGTACTTTCTGTTCAGTGAGATGTTTTCTTTCTCTACCTAGTCATCAAAAACACCATCAATCCTATTTCCAGTGAGGCAAGCTTCTGTGGAATGTGACGTTTGTTATTTTCCTTACCTGATAAGAACTGTATACCTAGATTTGTACAGAATGTAACACATCTTTTTTTTTTTTTTCCCGAAATTTTTTGTGCTTGAAAAAGGGCTTGTTCAGGAGAACTTAGCCCAAAAAAATTAATTTCCTCTGGCTAGACACAGGAAAGGTAAATTCACTCTTTCTATTGTTTTTGAGCACCTTGACGCAGGGAAGGAAATAGGAGTGAGGCTGTTGGAGTAATGAAATAGAGTGTATGGTTGGAAATAATTCAAAGGTTATGTCCCACTCGTATTTCTGCCTCTTGAAAAAAAGAAACCAACCAACATTAGTACAGTGCACAACTCTTGGATGAAATTTCAGAATTTATATATTACAGAAATAGAATATAGAATGTAGCGTTCATATTATAATCAAGCTACCAATTTATTGAATGTTTTTGGTGGGATTAATCATATAAAATTAAAACCTACATAGGCCATGAACCTGTTCAGCCAGCTACCCTCCTGGATCTTCAGGCTTGATCATCTTTTCTCTGCATGCATGGAATTTGTATAGGCATCAAGAATTTCAGACTAATGTGTAGAACTGACTGTCAATCAAGATCCAGTGAACAGAGGTGATAAAATTTTTCCCCCTCAGTATTCAAAAGTGTAATTGCATCTTAAATATATCATTCTATATTTGGCTGGAAAAAGAAACTTTAAAATGTTATAGAACACAGGAACTAATGTGTCGTTTCTTTTGTTAATTTACATGGCTTCAGTTTGTCCTGTAAAATAAATGTCCTTATTCTTACCATTATTTTTTTTTATTTTTACAGTTTGTATTAGCTTAAACTTCTAGAATGATACACCAATTCAGTTTGAAGTGCTAAAGGGAACGTATTTATCGCAAGTATTAGTACCAGCGTATATCTCCTTCTGAACATCAAATTAATAGTTTGACTCACGGAGGTTAACAGGAATTTTAAGTGCTGCTTTAATGAGGACAGACACTAACATCTTTTGATACCTTGTACCGAATTTAAGTAGTATGCCTATCTGATATACTCTTATAGTGGTGCCCGCTAGTGCTGCCTTAATTATGGGCCTGTCAGCATTTCCATTACAAACCCCTATATTACAGCTGGAAATATCACTCCAGGATGAAGTTTTGTACAAAGGCTTTCAGCCTTGAACGAAGAAGCTTTCAAAATTAATTTTGTTGTTTCTCCAATTAAAAAATAACGTTTGCTGTTGGTTACTCTACCCTGTGTTGATGTCTTGTTTTCAGGAAAAAAACGCACAGGGTCAAATACCGATGTTTGTTTTCTATAGCATGAATATAACACACCCAAAAGATAAGAATTGAAAGCTGAAGGCTTTCATTTAACCACAAAAAGGAGGGGAAAAAAAAAGAAAAAAGAAAAAAAAAGAGTCAGCTCAAGCAGGAAAAAGTACATCTGCAAGCTGCCGCTCTGCGTTCATACCCACTTCATTTGCAGCCTGCCTGCAAGCATTTCAGTAGCCTATATCCTTTTTCAAAGATTCCAAAGCAGTGATGAAATTATAATTTTGGGTTTTATTAACATAGATTGGTTTCAAAACCATTATTTAAGGGTTCAAGGACAAGCACTTAGAATTAAGAGGTGCTAAAACTAACATTGCCCATAGAGTTTTGGTTTGCCTGCTTTTTGAACGTATTTTCCCTAAAACTGGTTCCTGGTAAGGCTGGATGGTGCTCAAGTGAACGCTACTTTTTTCATTATATACTTTTTGTCTTCTTTTCCAATAACTTATTACCTGTATCTGAAGTTGGAACTACGGTCTATCGTGGTTTTAAGTGATGTTTATCATCAAACGTCTAAATGTTTTATTAAACATTAATCAATTTATTTTCATTACACTTTTGTGAAATGAACAACTTTTCTAATTTTACAGATGACAAGCATCTGTATTGAGGCATGACAGTTGAAAATATTCACTTATTTTGAATATTTAACACTTGGAACCTGATTTTTCAGAGTGGAATTATGTAGCCCATTTAAAACACGGTTCTCGTGGACTTTAGCTGTCTGGTAAATACTTAGCATTTCTTTGAATCAGATCTCTTGTGTCAAGTGGGTACCTGGATGATGGGGAGCAAGGAGATAGCAATTGCTTGTGACGAACTTGGGTTTAAGCGATTTGCCTTGTCTCACCTAGATTTCTTAATTTCAGTAATTTCTCATCCTTATGCATCACAACTGGGTACTGTTGTGCTGGTGATGCCCAGAGGATACGTGCTGATGTGGATTCTTCAATTCATTTGACCTTGAGCTGGCACAGTTTTCCTTTCCCAGTATGTTTTTCAGCTCTTCAGCAAATGGAGCAGAAGCCCTATGTAAAATCATCTACGTTAGTACGCAACTACCCTCGAATAGGGAGAAAAAGTTGTACATGATGATTTTATTGTGCCATAGTATTTATGTACACACGTGCATTAATATCCAATAAGTTATCTGTCACTTTTCCGTAACTCTTGAGTGCCTGGTTTTACATGCTTGATAAGATTTCCTTAAGCATAGCTTTTGTTTGTCATTATTTTGGGGGCTTTTAAAATGTCCTGAGGAAGAAAAGCTTGACTATATGGCCTCATGTGAGCCGCTGACTGTATTATCATCACTGTTGGAACCTTGAAATGCAATGCACGAACTTCTGCACTTGAGATGATGGAGGGTAATGAATAAAATAATCATTCAAACTGTACATGATGACATGACAGATAAGAATAACCAAAGGAGAATAAGCAATAGAAAAAAAAGAAAAACCTCAAACCCATGGGATAACACACAAGGAAAACACATATCCTACATATAGCAGGATCTGTGAGAGGCTTGAGAGTGTGCAGTAAGCACATAATATTTTGATAATTCATCTGGAAATCTCTAAAAAACTGTTGAGAATATGGAACTGTAATTGCAAAGGCTTGTATTTAAAGGTTTATATTTAGCCAAGCGGCTAAATATGAATAGATTTTCACGTGAACCAGCATAAGGCAGGTATTTATGCAAAGACTATGTCTCTTGAATTTCAAGTCCCTTTTCCAGCCCAGTGTAGGCATGAGAGCCTTCCAAAGGAAAAAAATTACAACGCTTATTTCTAACACAATGATTCTTTTTTATTTCATAATTACTATTATTCTTACTAGCAACTGAAGCACTCCTGAGCCGTTTTGATTGCGGCTTTCTAAGCCTAAAGTAGACCCAGTAAAACATCCATGCAACTAGAACGTAGCAGATTTGTTACCAACAAGAGAACAATCTCTCCTAATGGAAGTTGTCAGCAAGCTTAATGATAGCTAATCTGTTACTTTCTCTGCTTTTACTTTAAATAGGTATCTCTTCAATATAAGTGCTTAATTTTCATATTACTGGTGGCATAAACTTTAACTACAATTCTGTTAACAGGAAAGTACTGCTACTTATTTACACAATATACTGCCTATGTCAACATTAAAATAAATAGTTGATAGTAACATAAACTTGTGTTTTACTTAGCTGGCAATGACCTGCTAGAGTATCAACATTGTTGCTAGCAATATAAACAGTGCAGCTAGTAAATACACAACCCATTCACTAAGCCGGCTTCATTGGAGTTATTGTTCGAGCAGTGTTTTATTGATACTGCCAGCTGCTTCTGATTTTTAGCCTAGATTTAAGAAGACAGTGGCCGTCTTCCAGTCAAATACAGATCAGTAGGAGCTGAGAATGCTTATTTGGCTTCAGTCATAAGCCCCTTCGTCTTTCATTCCAAAAAATAATATTAACACAAAAGTCCAAGTTAGCAAAAGTTAAGAAGGAGCTAAGACTATAGGTACACTTCTGAGTGCAATGTTGCAGTCGGTTGTCTACACCTGGATGATCTGCAAATGTTGGCCTCGGTGTTGGAAACAATCTAGCCATGGTAGTCTAGCGCAACTCAAGCAAACAAATTAGCCCACTCTGAGCTTGCACTGCCGTAAATGTCTGTACTATTTTTTATTCTCATGTTGTTTCACAGGTGAATTATTTGCTAACTGGTAAATTTCAGCTTCTTTCAGTGTCTTCTGCCTATAACCTTCTAAAACAACACCTAATCTTTCATTTCAAGAAAATTTAAGGTTGTTGCACTTCTCTGAGCTTCTCGCTTCGTAGGTATTCATACAGATCTTGAAGCTGGTGGTGTTCTCTGAGAGGCTAAGATGAATTTCATCTGGTGTTTAGTGTATTTCTGAAAGGATAAAATATAATATTTTTGTTCATGGTCTTGTATTCTTGCAGGGGCAAGTGCAACTTTAGGAATTTCCATGAGGTGGTTGTGCTATATAGAAAATTGTTTTGAAGCCAAAATCCAATGGTAAGCTGAGAATTCATTTAATGTCACTTTTTCCTTCTGATGTCACCAGAACAAGAAAAGTCAGTCAGATGGCTTTAATGAAACATTTGATCTATGGGTGAGTGGAGAGGCAAGCACGTCTCTGCAAGTTTCCCTTTGGGATTGCTTGCATTTCTACACTTGAGAAAGTGCATATTGTGCTCTGTTGTTGCCCCGAATGCCTGCCTTCACGAAGATGAAATAGTAATGCGGCGGTGGCATCCTCCAGTTAATCACGTGGCGAAGTACCATAACATGGAAAGCTGTTTCACATCATACTGACTTCACAAACACCTTAGCCACAAAGATAAAAGCATCCATTTTGTAAAGGTTGATAGTTTAGTGATATAAATCTCACCAATAGACAGAAAGGGAAAGAAAATAATCTAAAAATGGAATGGCAAAGAATAGTCTAGTCTTTCATCCCTGCATGATTACCTTTAATAGTAAGTGGAAAACCAATGCTAGTTTTGTCTTCCTGATGTAGTGAAATACTGAATTATCCTTTCATTTCCACGGGTCAAAAAAAAAATAATTAGGAAACTTCATCCTTCATAGGCATTTATTCATGAATGAATCTTTATACATTCTGGCTCTTTGTGACAGGGAAGTCATTTGTCGAATAGTTGGGGTTGTCAGGGCTTTGTGGTAGAGTAAAGGACTAGAATAACAGTGTAGAGTAGCAAACCTCAAATTCAGACCTTCTGGCTATAGAAGAGTATGTCGTGTCTCTTTCTGTAACATACGTTATGGCTTATAGGAAAACATACGGTCTTTTGAAGAAATCAGCCTTAGCAAATCAAGGCAGCGTACAGAAAGCTTGGTTCTCCGGGTTGTGTGGGCTCTGGCACAGAAAATGAAGTGACCTTCAGGGAGCCAGCTGCAGTTAGTGGATTCTGAACACAGTCCTGCGGTCAGTGCAGCTCAGGAAGTTTCCTAAATGGTGTTTAGGAGGCCACCAAGAAGCCATCAGGTCTATGATGCTGTGTGGTCAGCCTTTTTCTCTCTGACGTATTTTCTATGTAAAAAAGAAGTCGAGGAAGGTGGAAGACTGAGAGCTGGATCTGCTAGATTGGTACCAATGGGAGGGAACTATGTGACACACATTTGCTATATGTGGAAGTCTCTGGTGTTCATTTAGGCAGTATAGTTGGGTAGTATAGGAAAAAATAGCAAAGACAAATCCAAGGTTGAAACTGTGACTTCATCGGTTCTCTTCCCCACGTTGTATTCAGGTGCTATAATACAAATCTGTTTGTTCTCAGTAACTCAGAAAGAACTAGGTGATGGGAACCCTCTGAGCTGTAAAAGAAGAGCTCTGACCCTTCACTAAATTTAATTGGATTAAGCATGCTGTGCCCTTTTGGGAGGTTTGTTTGGTTGTCAGATCTAAGCTTTTGTAGTCTATGTTGATGGTCATTATGTGTTTGTATGCTAGAAATTATTGAAAGAATAAGAAAATAAAGCAAAAATCAGTCATGCTTCCCAGACTCTCTAGTTTTAATATCACTAAGTGCCATGGGAAAATCCCATGAAAACACTGTTTTGTCATCCAGCAGCCTTGAATGCAGTCTTGCGTCTTTCCTTTCCCTAAATGAACTTTGTTTGGCAACACCAACTCTTCTGTGTTCAGGCTTCACTTTAAACATCTTCAATATTTAAAAATTATAATTACTGATTATGCAATTTAAAGAAATAAGTTGCAATAAAAAAATTTTGTTTCTTTATTTTTTTTCCCTCATTTTGGCATTAAATATTATTTTTAAGGCCATTGCACTATCAGTTCTATTATATTCTAGTACCTGGTGTCGTACTTCTTTATAAAGTAGCTTCATTTATGTATTTCAGCTGTTTATTTGAGGTGAGTTTTTCGGACATCCAGATTATATCAGGTACCTATTGAGCTATTCAGAACCACGATAAGAGAATGGGCACGTGACAGGTTTAGTGTAATGGTCAACTAGAGTATACACCCTCAGTATATAAACCGTAACTGCTTGTACACATGCATGCATCCCACTGGAAATACCAGATTTCTTCCCACACATTGCCCTACTTGTCAGCATCTGTGCTCACAGCAAGACGACCATTTGGCTCCAACAGAAGTAACACTGCGAGCTTCCCACAGAGCCAAACCGATAGCTGGCGCTCGGTGACAGTTGTGACCAGTTAAGACAGCAAATGTCTCATTACCATCCTTTCAATCAAAGAGTAGACTTTTATGCATTAATGTATTTGCTTTTAACTAATTGTACACAGCCTGGAGAGAAGAAAAGATTCAAGAAATACTGTTAGCCTGGTTGTCTGCAGTGGCAGGAACTGGCTTTGATAATCCAAGATTGGGAAGCAGGTATATCGGATCCTGATAATCAAGGAAGATGCAGCCGAAGAATACGCGAACCCTGCTGTGACCCTGTCTATCTTTAATCTGTCTGTATGAGGTGCTGCATGGCAGTTCAGCCACGGCAACGAGGAATTCAGAGTGCACTGCCTGCGCAGATGGTTATTTGCTTCTCAGGAGAGTTGTGCGGTCCATACCAAGCACAAGGCAAAATAAAAACAAAAAAAAAGAGAAAAGGAGAATTTAGGTTTCAAAGTTGGGTAACTAACCATTAACATTCCTTACGTGTATTCATTCTGTGCACTGAATGTGAGAGAGGGAAGAACGCAATGTTATAACGAGTAACGAGGGGCTGTAAAGCGACAGCGTGCATCCTGCAGTGAGAGTTTGCCGTGAGCTCCCATTGAACCTGTTCTCCGAACTACCTACCTAAAATATTCCTAGACAAGCTGCAGACCCCAGGCCCTGCTTAAAATACCACATTGCATGCGGAATACCTAGTAGGTAGTGTGACATCCCCTCCCTCACTTCCCACCCCAAAAGCCCACAAACGTGGAAGAGATTTACATTAAAACAAATCTGAGAACCACTGCATTAGCGCCCTTGTGTTTGTTAGATAGGAAATTCTTCAGTATGCGTTAGCCGACCCTTTGAGCTGTGGAATAAAGCACTGAGCATTCACGCTAAAGTTTAGCGTTATCTGGTTAACAAAACTGATAGTTCATAAAGCTTTTAGAACAAAAAATTCTTTCACAAAATTGTGTCACGCTCACATGCCTGTAGAAATAGTAGAAACCGTCTAAAACAGTATAAAAGCAATATTTGAACTTAAAAGTAATACTGTTATGAATATTTGGCTGAACCACATGTGTTTAAAGGTACATTAGACTAAAATTGGATTATTGACCAAACTGTGAGACCAGTTTGGGCATGGACATTTTTAGTGAGATTCATTCATGTTTTAATCTTTTCTTCCGCCCTTTTCTTTAATTATACCTTTTTGTGTTCCCTGAGGAATACTTTACACCCACAGAGCATATGTGAAAGAATTCTATAAACTTTTCTGGATTCTTTATTTTTATGAAAAGTAGTAAGTAAAAAGTTAGGTTGATGGTTGGACGAGATGATCTGAAAGGTCCCTTCCAACCTAGGTAATTCTATGATTCTAAGTTTATCAAACAGGCAGATGATGAACTAGAGGAAAGTCAAGCTGTGTCGGCACGCAACAAGTCTGTGTTCTTGCTGTCTGCTCTTTCTGAATGCTATAAAAAATAAAACACGTAGGAGACAAAGAGCTTTCATTGGGTTGCCATTGCTACAGCAACCACTTCCTCGCTAGGAGTTTGAACCAATGACTTGCTGCGAGTTTGTTGTTCGGGCAGTAGCAGGCGGTGGGCTAGCAGGAGAGGAAGTAGTGCTATCGTTTTAACTGTATTTTTAGACTATGGTGAGGGTGGGTTTCTTTAGCTTTTGTGTGTGTGTGGTTTTGTTTGTTTTTTAAATTATTGAGATCTACATCAGAATGCTCCAGATTAATTCTCTGACTTTTGCACAAAACTAACTTTTTCTAATGTGAATGCATCTAAAGTCTTTGAGCTGTATGTTTTCCATGTTAAACCTGTGCCTTTGATAGCAGATTCCAGCTCCGAGCACTTGCATAAACGGTATTGGCACGACTATCGCAGAGCACCGTTCTGCTGTGGGCTGAAGGACCAGAGGAAGAAAACCAGGTTCTCTGTAAAGAGATCTTATCTATTTATACATCTTCTTGTTATGGTTTTAGCTTTATTCCCTCGTGCTACTGTACACCGTGAACTCTTATACCCAAAGGATCAGTTCCAAATGACGCAGCTGGCTCGAACTAATGAGGAAGTGGTTAGCTCTGGAGTAGAAAAGCTGTTTGTTCACTTACGTACAAAGCTCTCTGGAGTCAACAGGAGAGTCTTGCCATTAAACTCAACAGGATTTGTTCCCGTGTAACTGGTCTCTTGGAAACTTCTCTGTAGCAGAAAGTTTGAACACCAAAGGAAATACTTTGTGGTGGAAAGAAAGATATTCCCACTTACAAGTATTGAGAAATAGTTTTATCTGTTACTTGTGGTATACAAGCTACCTCAGAAGAGTGCACAACCCCGCACAGAAGCAGGAGCTGCTCATCTTCTGCTGTCTCTGGTGACCATTACTGCTACTGCTGGTATGCAGCAGAGGTAGGGCAGGAACACCTAGAGTAGCCTAGGGAAGTTCGTTAGTTCTCTGGTATATTGTCAAGGCTCCATTTGTAGCATTGGATCTCATATGTGCTGCATATCTTCACTGATAAATGGCCGGCTACGTCTTACAGCTCCTGTATGACAAGACTGTAGGTATCTCTGTGGAATGTAGAGATATTTATTTGCTATATGAGCTTGAGAAATTATATCCCATTTAACTCATGCATTATTACTTTAACTCTGTTAGTATGGGTAACTTTGAGAAAGGTAATTGCCTTTCTGTGTGTATGCTTATAATGATGTATTTAGACCGTGTGAAGCTTTGAGGGATTATGTTTGGAGTCTTATAAATGTTTAGATTTTTAATGAAACTGTTGTAAGTTGGTTTGCAGCCCTTCAGTTCACTGGATTCATCAGAATAATTCTGTTGTATTATTTACAATATGTTATGGCAGACAGTATGCATTATTTTGATATCGGCTTTAAAAATTTCATTGACATTTTGCAGATATGATAGTTAGAAGTGCATGTGAGATTTTGGTAGCAGGATTTTTACCATTCATGCACTATAAAGATACAATATATTTTAAAAGGCTTTATTTCTCTAATCTTCATAAGTAGGATGAACCTGTGTAATTCTTCTGTGTCGGTCAAAATCTGCAGCTTTGTTGTAGTTTTCTGTACCTCCCTCTGTACTGTTTCCCGGTTCTCTTCCAGAGAAGATGCTGGTTATGTTTGTAATGCTCTAGACCTTCCATACAGGATTTGTTTGGGATCTGACACTGGTCATTAAAAACAGATAAGCACTGGTAGAACGCTTAATGCTGTGACACCGTCTGTCAAAAACATCTGCAGACCTTATAGCTTCACATTTCTGTATTACGATAAAAATGAATTAAGCCTATAGAGTCCCTTGGCGGTAATTCTTTGCCTTCACCCTCCCTTTATTCTACATGTGGTATTGAAAGAATGTCTGATCTGGAAGCTTTGGAGTCTGTCAGTCAGTCAGGAATGTGGTTCTTCCTGGAAATTTTGCTTATGCCTACGTAAGAGCTTCCGTTCTTTCTTGTGCTGGAAAGCAGCAGTCTGCTCATCTGTATATCGTAATGGTACTTGTACCTTCACGGTGGAAAAGTTTTAAATGAAAGGTTCTGTATTCTGTAATTAGTCTAGACAAAGACATTAGATGGCAGGCACATCGTGTCCCGAGCATCCTCGCTTCTCCAGCATGTGCGCTCCACAGATGCCACAGTTGCATTGGGTTCTACAGCAAACTTCACGTTACTTGCTCAAGAGTTTATTTGGCTGCAGGTTTGATTTTTTCATAAGTCAACAGCAAGCAAACAGGTTTCTCCCCTAAATGCACTTACTACATTTGTTAGAGACTTCATGCATGTAAAAAAGGCATCGGTGCAAAAGTGGTAAACGGCTACTGTGGTGACTCATTTCAACATGGGGGGTTTTGTCACCTGCAGGTTTATAGAGTAGGTACTTAGTTTGCAAATGTTTATTCTAATGAACTAAAATGGAAAAATAGCATATATTTTTGTATTAGTTTTGAGATTTCAGTGTATCTTATAAATCTAGGAATGGGGAAGAAAGTATGTCTTCAGTTCCTTCTTATATAATTCAGGTCTTGTTCTTCTGCACTTCCTTTCATCAGATGACTCTAGATAACCTTACTATCTGCACCACCCGAATCTCTAGGTTAGATGCAGAGATGCAGGAGTGACCTCAATTATTTGCAGATGCAGAATTGCATCTATCATTATTTTTATCTTCAGGATGCAGGCACAAAATGGGTGCATTTTAAAAATCAAATTGAAGTCAGTTTTGTTTTAGCAGATCAGTAACATGACGTGTTTGTGATAATCAAAGGAAGTACTATGGACTGTGAATATATTTTTGTTTCATTGGAAGTAGCAAACAAAATTTCATTTTCTTCTGAATAAGCTATCAGAAGGCAGGTTAGATTTGTCTTGTTCAGCTTGTGAACAGCAAGTACTAAATTCTGATGCTTGTTTTTTTCCATTTTATATTGTGTGTCCTATGAAAGTTCTTCTTTTTTCATATATATAAGCAGAATTCTATTGCCTAAAATGCATCATAAAGAGCTTGCTTGCCAAAAAACATAATTGCAAATTTATTCCCCTCTGTGATTCTGACAAAGTTTATGGAATCCTTTGTAGTCTCTTTGGTGCTTCTAAACTCAAAGTTTACAGGCGAATTTTTTTCTGGAAGCATTAAATTCTCTGTACATGAAACCTGGTGGGTTTGGTATGAGAGAGATTTTTCTAAGTCACAAAAATCAGTAATTACTGCAGAAGAGTAATTAGAGAAAAGTAGCCTGAGGGGAAAGAAGCTCTACTTAAACATTAAGCAAATACCATTAGCCATGCAAAAAGAAAAAAAAAATTTAAACGTATGAATAGATGCACCTGTGTTGGGTCCATTTATAGTTAAATCAAACTCCTACGTCCATTTCTGCGCTCTGCTGAATTTTGAAAGGGTCAAAGGATGTATGCAACTCTGAATACTTCCAGCTTCAACTGAGCTGAATTGAAATAATCTTATTTTTTTAAAATCCTGCACTACAGAGAACTTAGCTTTGCGGCTCACGCCCTTTGGTGCACTGCATTGTCTGGCTGTCCAGAGCACTTCCTTTCTCCAGGCAACAAAAAGTGTTCAATATGCATGGCACACAAGTTCACGTTCTTGCCTTTTCTTCCCCCAAAACTTGTTTATTTTAATGGAAAAACACATACGAGGTTTTGCTGTCTGGTTTAGAAAGGCAAGCTTCTCCATCACCATTGCTAATCCATGGAGACGTTACTTTTCACCGCGAGTGAGAGTCACGTGTCACCACCCTGTGTGTAGGGCGAGTGCACGCTGCTACAAGGGATCAGTGAGACAGTTCAAGAAGGAAGCCTACAATTTTCCATTCTGACTTTTTTTGGAATATCTGAAATGGAAATAGTATTTTCCTGGAATATCAGGAAAAGAGTTTGGGTTACTAAAAAAACTTTAGTGACCTCTACAAAAATTATGTTGAAGTTTTGCTTCATTTTACTGCATTCTGAGTTAAAATTTTAAGAGACTTACTAAACAGCTCCTTGAACTTCAGCCTTCAAGTTAGCTACAACCTCATGAATGAGTTGTGGTCAACAAATAAAATGTGGTTTTGTATTGACTTAGAAAAAACATCAATAGTATTTGCCAGTTATCAAACCAGTTTTGAACTGCAAGGGAAAGTGAGTTGTGCCTGAAAAGCAATAAGCTGTGATTAAGGCACGGCATATTTGTGGCTTAATCAGGGGCAGGTACTCATAAACAGGGCCCGGTGGATGTGAGGAGGCTTTCAGTACGCGTTACCGACAGACTGGTTATAAGTGGTCCAGCTATAAAATAAATCTCTTTTAGCTGTTCTTTCTGGTTTTGCGAACAGAGGACATTTTCGACAGCCTCTTGAAAATTTTTTGCATCCTTTGTAGGAAATATATGTATCGTCATGAATCTAAATAATAGAATATTATCGGTATTTATGTAAAAAACACATAATGTAAATGGCTGAAAAATTTAACCAGCTGACTCACTGCAAAATAATGTTAATAAAAACTGTTTCTTAAAAATTGTATGAGCTTGTACACTCAGGATAAACAGCTGGCTTTTTTCAATAGCACAGCTGGTGTAGAACCATAAAATTACTACCATTTGAACAGGACATGAGCTATATTTGGGAAAACATTTGCATGAAAGCTGAAAATTTGCAATTTAATTTTCTTTTATTTTAATTTTCATTGCACACTTATTAAGCACAGCTCTGGACCTGCTCCTGTTGATTCCAGTATCACTCATTTAGGTCGTAAGCCATTATGTGCCAGGACATTGCAAATTTAGAGTAGATCATATTTCTTTGGCTGAACATACTAGAGGAGGATACTGTCTTTCTGAACAAGTATGCTGTTGTTGAACTGTCATTCATAGGAATGTAAACAGATAAAGTATCTTAAGGATGTAATTTCTCCCTTGAAAAGGCAAAGAAAACATGAAAACAGTAAGAATTGCACTTCACAGCATGCAGAAGTCAACTGTTCCTGCTGCAACTGTTTGTTTGTGAGGCTACAAAAGCACGTTCCCATGAATTTGGCAATACTAAAGAAGACTACTGATGTGTACTGCACTGTGAATCACAGGTGCACACAGGAGTTAATGGAAAGAAAAATCTCGAGTTTAACTCTAAACCTGAACTAGTCAGATTCTTTATATGTTCCTAGGGTAACTGACATTCATACCACTAAATTGCTTGTACGGTTTTCTAGGTCCTCAAAGCAGAGCAGTGTATCACATTTACATTCAAATTTTAGGACCTAGATATTTATAGTTGTTATTATTGCTTTCCTGCTAAAGCTTTCTATAGACCTTGTTCATCTGTCTGGTTTTTTAAATAAAATTACTTAAAGCCATTCATTGTATGCTAGTTCAGAAAGTACTGTTGCCTTCCTGACAGTTCAGTCTGTGTTTTCCTGTCTTAGCTTTAATTTAGTCTGCGGACGACTACTAGACAGGCAAATTACTACACAAGTGAGGTTGGTTCCCTCATTTCTACTGTGATGAGGCAAAGGGCATCCTGTAATAGGGACAGCATTTTGCCAGAAATGTTATCTTTACTATTCAATTGGTGTAGGAATTTTTACACAGATTACCAACCAACTACCATTACCAGTAGTAATGACATTAATCACATAAAATCACCTATAGAAGAAATAACCCTTTGAAATATTTAACGTTGATTCTCTTGCACCTATTATTTCTCCAAGTGGTTGTTAGTGAATACTGTCTTGATTTCTCATATGGCTTCTCTTTCTTGTGCCCACATTTTTCTCATTGCTGGGTTTTATTGTGTTCCCTCCTTGTTCGATTCAGATGCTTCCTACAACTGATTTTCAAGACAAACTACCCCTCTAACATGTTTAAACCCAAAGATAAAATGACACTTGGAACCATGGCACTCACTTAACTGTGGCACCTCACTAATAATCTGTAATTAGTTAAGGTCAGTCACGTAGATTTTTGGTGTTATTCCTTCTCGTAACGAGTGAATCCTTCTATTGTTTCAGAAGATTGATTGATCTTTTGGATTGGTAGAGACAGATTTGCTTTTGAAGATGATAATTTAGAAAGCTGCTTTTGCTTCTGGAGCTACTTTCTCCTCTTTGTGCTTCAGGGACAGCCATTTGAAAAATAACTATTCATAAAAACTTCTTTGCGCTTTGGATGTTTCTACATGGCAAAGAGAATGCAGTGCAAAGGCGCCTGGTTTGCTCTAAACATATTGCCTTAGAAACTAGAAGTCAAATAGCGGGTTGGTGTAGACTCCACACTGCTCTTTATCCAGGCTAAAGGAGATTCAGTATCAGCTGGGTGGCACTGTGGGTCGCTCTGCCAGGCGCTACACTGGGCTATAAGAACACAGCCCTCTGCATTCTCTGTTGACTATTCGTGCTTTCCTTGCAGATTTTCCCAGCAGTCAAACCCAGCAGTACTCTTTTCACATGACCCTAGCCCACAATGTAGTTATTTTACCAGGAAAATTACTATTTCAGATATATAAACTGCTAACTTCTCACTGCTAAGTTATGCTACATAAGCGAGCCTTCCAAGTTCGAATTTACAGTGAGTTTATTTTCTTCCTGCACGTGGCTATCTAGGCAAAAGGGATGATTATTTCAGTAGCAAAACGTTTTCTACCTCTGCAATGATTACAACTCTGACTGATTTCCCTCCATAGCTATGTCCTGCAGTAAAACCTCGGGGCGGTGGTTAAACGTATATTATCAGGCAAGAGAGATATTTGCTTCTGTTGCTTGGAAAGTAGTAGCTCCGAGAGCCAGAAGTCCAATCGAAACAAAACCAAAGCAAACAAAAACCTAATTCAGAAAGCAGGGCAAGCAGGAGCCAATGCAAATCCACCAGTACATGAAACACCAAATACCAGCACGTTGTGCATTCCTCTATGCTGGTTAAAACCAATCTAGGAACGTTAATAACAAGGAAGACAAATCACCTTGTCAGAACCTGGAGCTTGTGTCATGGAAAAGACTTTCTTAAATTATTCTTAATAGCTATGAATCATCGTTTACACAAGTATGGGGAGTAGAAGGCACAATCTGGGTGCTCCATCAACCGGTCTTATAACTGTCCACATGTGAGGGCTGGGCTTTAGCCTCCAGATGAGCAGGAGGATGCATTAGGCTTCACCCATTTCAGAAGGCAGATGGAAGGCTGTCTAATAACAATAATAACATGAAGGATTTATAGTCAGCGAAGGAGATAAGAGAAACCACTTCTGTTTAAGTAATTACTGTTTAGAATTAAAAAAAAATTAGAGGTGTGTCTTGTGGTAAAAGCACTGAGCTGGAAATCACTAGATTGATGTTAAATTCCCTGTTCTATCACAGATGTCTCTTTTTAAGGTTGAGGTAGTAATTTAATTTCTGTTTCAATTAATCAAATATGAAATAAGGATAATGCTTTCTTTGCCTGTCTTCAATACATAACTGTAAATTTTTGTGTTTATGGCAGTGTGGGGCTTATGTCTTCATTGAGACCTGAAAACAATGCTTTCTAACATCAAAACAAACCAGGAAACTTCAGTGTATCTTCCCAAACAAAGAGAGCTGGTCAAGCAAGCACATTTTCAAACAAGTTATTCCAGACATAAAATATCTCTGTAAAATTGCTGTTAAGAGATCGATTGAAGTGATGGGCAACGCGTGTTTGGACAAGTAACTTACTGGGGATCACCATGCGTGTCTCATGGTGGGACTTTGAGGAGTAATCAGAACTTGTTTTAAATAATTTTAAACACAGAAATTATTATACAAGTGCTGAATAATATTCCTATTAATCTTTTTAGTAAAAAAATGACCTGAAATGGAGCCTTGGAACACATTCACCAAGGAGCACACAAACAGTTTTCCAAAGACTATGACTTGAAAATAAATCAGAAACGTATCAGTCAGTTTTCAGATTGATTTCATTAATGAGACAGCATTCTATAAATCAGAATCCCTTAATCAAATTGCTACTGTTTTGCCATCATCAATGTCCTTGGAATCAGTGTAGCTTAGAGAGATACACCTGCTGATGAAGCCGATTCCTTATATTTTCTTGGTAGAAGTAAATCGTCACTGAATTGAGGTCAATGACAAAACACCTGCTGCCCTCAGCAGAGGCAGGATTGTGCCCTTCATTGCTGCCTCTGCAAAGGAGCACATTTGTGCATTAGTACAGATCTGTTGCAGTTTAGTTGTTCCTGGTTTTCTTCTTTTTCTCTGTTTTACCTTCACCAATTTTCTGAGGACAGGACTAGAAGCCACCAGCATGTTTCAGTATGAATCACTGTGTGAGAAATACTTTCCGTTGTCAAAATGTGGTGTGTGCTGAACAGCCATTACCTTTAATAGGTATAAAAGACATTCAGCATCTTCTGGACTCCAGCTTCTAGCTGCAGGGAGGGATCTCACTACTGACTTAGAACAATAAATTGCATAAATAGAAATGGCAGCACTATCCCTGATGGTTTGGTCTATTTATAGACAAGTTCAACAATTCTTTTGAATATGAAAATTGCCATGTAAGATGAAGCCAATCAAAAATCTGTTACATTTTCTGTGAGCATTCAGATAAGAATTTCGAGAACTAGTATAAAAATTTCAGATTATGGATAGCTTTGGCATAATTTCTCCTTTGAGAGAATGTTAATTTTTGCATTCCATGTGAAGTTTGAAAGGTTGTACTCTAAGACTAGTATTAGATCAAAAACTGAACAATAGTCAGTCAGGCTGAAAAAAATTCAGACATGTTTCTACAAGGATTTCTTGTGCAGCTTCTGCTGAAGACAATGGGAGTTCTAGAAATAAAAGATGTGTAGGACGGACCCCCCTTTTCTTTTTTCTCTCCCCTCCCCATCTCAAGAACACAAAAAAAGTTATTCTGATCTCACTAATAATTTTATTCAAAATCAGATTGGCCCTCATTATGCTGTTGCTAACATAAACCTTGTTTCTTGTGTGACTAAACTCCCAAAAGGCAAACACCATCTGACTGTTGAAGCAAAAGAGAAGCCACTGCTGAGACCAACTCCTGAGGGGTTCCGAAACATCACATCTACTACAAAAGCTAATAGCAATATCCTTAGAAATCTCTAAATCCACATTCAGTGCATCTGTTTGTTGAAGTCCTTCCTTTGATATTGAAGACATTTTCCCCTATTAAACTGAAGAGTTTTCAAATAACGAGCTTTTCTCCAGAACCAAATTCAGATCAGGTGCCACTGCATGAAATTTTACTGACTTCCTTGAAACTGTACACTGTCCTGGAAAATTATCTTACAACTAAGAACACAGAAATTCAGATTGTGATAGAACAACATAAATAACAGCAGCACATCAGTTTACCCTTGCAGGGATAATAAGTATTGTTCACTGATGTAAAATGTTTCTTAAGTGGTATTTCTCTACAATATCGACAGGAACTTAAAAAGAGCTGTGACTTTTTTTTCAGGCATTTAAATTTCATCAAGTTCTAAACGACACATCTTTGCTTTAGATTTTGTTCATGTAAATATAAACATACACTTTTAAAAAAGTTATCTGAAATAATAGTTTTGTGCTCTTCAGTCTAGTAAAGCACTATAATTTCAGAAGTTAAGTCTTTTCATCCTGCTCTAGAATGATATTAAAATTTTATAAACCAGAGGAAAGCAAATGAATAGCACAGAAGGGAGCTCAGCTACCTTCTTTAAAGTACGTGGGAAAGTACGTTTCTTTTGCAGAATACAGCTGCTTCTAGCAGGGCCACAGAGTCATTTCAGTAGTTATGAAAGGTGGATATTTCCACTTGACTGATGTCAGATCTCTTGGTATGGCAAGGTATTGCCTGGGGAGAGGCGACCAGCAGTCGGATTCCTACAGGAAAGCTGCCCAGCACCACTTGTGGTGCCTTCTCTTTTCTCCAGCATCTCCCAAGTGAGAAGCACCACGCTGAGCTGCCTTGGATACCTCCTGTGACATCGCAGGTATAATTGAGTGTGTGTGATTTTAAGTCTCATCAGAGAAGTAGAACCTTTATCTAAGCACTGACTGCAACATCTGTAAAGAAATTTCTACTTGACAACACCGATCATCATCTGAAGAGTGCAGCAGGTACACAGCTTAACCATATCCTCAGATTTACAGTCTTTGTGTTTCGCTAGCATTTTATGGTAGTATGGGTCCATGAAGGAGCAACAATCTCTGTTAGCAAAACATGTGGTGGTGTTATAGGTGGATATCTCTGATTCTCGGTGCTGGAGTAAATGAGTGCTTTAGTGCAACCCCATTGTTAGTTGTCAGTGTGGATGTACTTTGTCTTGATGTTTCTGAGACAATATTTCCAGCAGAAACTGTGAGGTCTGTATTTGACCATGAAAACTGAGAGCGAAATTGCAAAGGACTGCACAGAAGTCAGAAATGAAGGCATGCAGTGATATGTGCCATCAAGACACGCTTTGCAGAGTTGTCCATGGCAACTAAAAGTCATAACTTTATGGGATAACAAAGATCTCAATAGAAATATTTGGTTTATGGCAAATTGTAATTCCTTTCCCCTCTCCTCACCTAATCTCTTCATGTTCCACAGGCTACAAATTACTGGTCGCTTTCTTTCCATTAGAAGATAAGCACCTTATCACCTTTCCTCTTTTCTAACATCCTTATCCCTCCACAGGCAGTAAGCATCTTTACACTCAGGTGGTCTAATTGATACATATCTAATTAAAGGCAAAGCATTTTTTCTCAACTTGCATTCAGCTTTGAAGTATGTTGCTTTGATTTCAGACCTGAAGAACAGCTTCATGTGCCTGAAAATTCTCCTTTTTCCAACTGTACTAGTTGATCAAATAAAACATGCTACTATCCACAAACTTTGCCTTGCCTGTGTACCAATGCATTCATTTATTAGTAGTGAAACAGAGAAGACAAATTTTCAGGGAACTAGTTAAAAAATATGTGTGAGGACTGCAGCCCTTCAGAGCCTTGAAGATTGGGACAAAATGTTTAAATGTGATGAGGCAGAGAAGAAAAGGATTCAGTGGAGACTAAGGTAGATAACTGGATTAGCAGGGAAATTAATCTTAGAGTTTATCTCTTAAATGGGGACATTTTGTGTGAAAGAGGTACCAGAGATGAGAAAGCTCAATATATGGGCAAGAGATAGTGCCAGCACCAAATTGTTTAAAGAGTATTAGTCCACTTACCGTTTCAGTCAATGTCTTAGGAACTTTTCTGTATAGTGAGAGAGTGGATTCTCCAAAGTTATATTGGATATGAAGAGAAAGAATGGTCATTCTAACAAAACAAACAAACAAAAGGCCCATCAGTTCTCACCAACTAAGAGGAGAAAGGAGAGGAAGAAACATTATGTGCATAACACTGAAATTGCCAGGCACTTCTAAGTTGCATAGCCAGCACTTATAGAGAGATGTACTGATTTTTTTCCAAATGTTACAGGGGTCACATTTTCGCAATTAATTGAAACGACCCACATGACACTCGCTAGTTTTATGACAACTGTATCTTTTCTTTTTTTTTTTCCCTACACATCTTTTTTATTAGTTCAAACAAGTTTTAAGAGTGGGTTGTGTTCTTCACTGTGAGGAGATGTTTGAAGAAAGATAATGGGGAAAAAATCCCCTGAAATCACCTGATTTGATTAGAGGAAAAGAAAATAGTTCCAACGTACCTTCCCCCCCTTAGAGCATGCACCCTTTTGCTCTTAAAGAACCTTTTTGTAACTTGCGGCATTTTTAGTACTTTGGAATTGTCAAAAAAATGCCTTTGAGCTGATGTAAATCGTTGTAGAGCATGGCTGGCAAGGACGGAGCAGGTGTCCATTCAGCCCCAGGAGAAGGGAAATCCCCGTCCCCTGAGTGAATGATCCTACCAGATGCAAGTTCTAAAACTCCTACCCTCTGGTGGCCTCTTCCCCTGCTACAGCAGAATGAAATGGCATTCTGTGTAATTTAAGAACCTCTGTAGGAACCCCTCCATGATCCTATTCCTTATTATTTAGTTTAGTAAGACTGTCTTGTTGGCAGTTGCTAATAAGGTCTGTGATAGTTTGGGGTTTTTTTCCCAGCTAATTGCTCTTTTGATTTGGGCTTTTGGGGCTTTTGAAAGTATGTGATAGGATTGCTGTTTATAATATGTAATAACCACAAGAATCTCATCGAGTTTTATGAGGTCAGACCGTCACTATGCTTTTGTTTGCTTATGCTGAGCTAGTAGTTGGCAGCTTGTGTAGTAGCTCAGCCATTCTCTAAATTAACAGGTTGTTCTTTGTGTTTGAAGTGAATGATGTGATTGAATTGATTAGCATGTATATGCCTAAAGGGGAAGAGGGATCCAAATGGAGAAAACTGGATAGGTCCAAAGGAAATTTGTTGTAAGAACCATGGTATGTTCAAGAATGTGGAAAGGACTCAAGTGAGAATAAAATCTCAAACCAGAAAATGTGTGGGAAAGTACAATTTTACTCTAAAATCTTTGCTAATGAAGGTTCAGGGAAGTGTGTTTTGCTGTATTTCTCTGGAATCAAAAGCCCTAGTGTAGATGCAGACATACTGAGAAAAAAATCAATTGCTGGTACAACAATTTATTCTTCCGTAATAGCAACGTTAGGTCAACCCTCCTGGCTTTTGGCTTCTTGAGTAACTCAACAGTATATAGAAAAAGCATCTTTTAAGTGCTTACGTTCATGTTAATAGTATTGCCAAATCACTCATCTCAGACTTCTTTTCAAAGGACTTAGAGTCTACGTGGGTTTTTTTTCTTAAGAGCTGGAGCTCCTCTTTCTGTGAATCAGCAATAGTTATCCTGAATCTTTTTACAGGGCTTCATTATTTGGCATCGTGTTGGCGTTACAGGAGAATTCTGTGTCCCACTGAATTTTTACAGCTCAGTTAAAATCCCCTTGCATGTTAGTGCATGGAAGCAGTAGATTAATTGTTTATTTATTCCTAACTTATATACTTAAAAATGCAGTCTGAAAATAAAGGACTGGCTTGATTTTTTACATCTGTATACACACGGGTTTTGTTATTTTTTTCCACAAGTGACAACCTGGACTTAATAAGAAAATGGGAGGACCATGACTCATAGGTCTAAATGAACCTGCAAAATGCTGGTTTTCACCCTTGAACTACCTTTTATTTGCACCTACAGCTAGATCATTGTATGACATTGGCTTTTGAATACGTGTGTCTTGCATAAAGCCAATACGTTGTTCTTAATTTTGCTTTGCAGTACAGAATTGGACAGCTGTACATGATAAGCAAGCACAGCCATGAGCAGAGTGAC
Source organism: Rynchops niger (assembly GCA_013400035.1). Taxonomy (NCBI): domain Eukaryota; kingdom Metazoa; phylum Chordata; class Aves; order Charadriiformes; family Laridae; genus Rynchops; species Rynchops niger. The sequence goes on along the minus strand of VXBH01002955.1, from coordinate 490,020 downwards.
CGCGGTGAAGGTGTGGAAGTGGTGCAGAATGAACCCTATGAAGATCCAAACCATGGCAACGGTCAGCTAACAGAAAAACGGGTCTATCTCAACAGGCAAGTGCAATAAAACTGTTTCTCTCAGCATGGGCTGTAATAAAAATTTGCAGGGAATATCCCTTCCAGGCAATAGCCTTTCTGTTTCAAGTAGAACATGACCCCATGAATACATGCTGCTTCCTGGGAGCCACAGGAAGAGGGAAGGTGGGGTAGACCGGTGGCTTGAAATAGAGAGATTAGTTGTCATTTCTTCTAGAGTATCTTTTCCAAGAGAAAAAATTGTAACCTGAGGTTAAGGATGTACTCAAAATCAGAACTTTTTTGTTTTGTTTTACACTTAACTGTTTGACATACTGTTCTCCAAAATTATGGCAGGGGGCAGGGGGGAGGAAACAAACAAAAAAACCTAAAAAGCAAAAAGAACAAACACCTCACCCGCCCAAAAAAAATCAAAACCAAACCACTAAAATGACTGAAGGGTTTCTTATTTCATGATTCACAAACCCAGTACCCCTTTTTTTGGTGACAAAAGATTTGCCTCAGCAAAGTGAATTGGCATTACAAATGACCAGTAGGCTTGTAGAACGATGACCTTCTGTACCAAAATAATAGGCTTAAAGACATGATGGGAAAAATCGCTTTTGTTTCCCAAAAGTTCCATCATTTCTTAAAGTGAAACCTGTGTCTCTTCCTATGGTGAAATTACACTCCTGAGGGTCAATGCCTCCACGCTCAAAGGCTGGAGATGTTTTAAAATATATATATGTTTTGTGTCCTATGAATTATATTGCTCAATCTGTTCCCATTTTTACTGCTGCTGATCTCATTGAATATTGCTGCTTTTCTGATGTTCTTCTATTCCCTGAGCCTGTTTCGGTTTATTAAACTTACGCTCTGCAGCATTTCGTAGTGGGCATGGAAACACTACAGCTATTGCTTCTACATTGCAAGTTACTCCTCCACTGCAATCCTGACGTATCTAACCTTAACTCAGGCTAAATTGAATCACCAGTAATGTTGCACGCACACACACACGGAGTCCAATAATAAATATCTTGCCAACATTTAATATTATTGTGATTGTAAGTCTGTTCTCTCACAGGCTAGATAGAGGACTTTGTAAAAATCAATAGACGTGTTCCTGTTGTAGAGCTCCCAGAAGTTCGTTTTTTTATGTTTCTGGATATTTCTGTCCTTCATGTTAAAAAGAGATAAGGCTTTAAGCACTGAAGAGCATATTCAGAATTGCCACTTCAGGGTAATTCAGAGTAACCACAAGGACTGTGTCTTAGAAAGCATGTGCAAGACATACTTGGCAAGTGGATAGTTTCTGGTAGTGCAGGCAATGGAACAAAGGATCTTTTACCCAGAGACGGGTACGAACATTGACAAAGACGATCTGTGTGCCTACAACAACTTGAGAGGTTTACCTAAAGCTGTGGTGGATGTCTGAAGTCAGGTTTAGTGAGTTCGATGATAATTATGAATTCTCCTTGATGATCATCGCCAGATTTGCTATTCGAATCTTCTGTGATTCTGGTTTTGGTGTCACAATGCCACCAGCTGTTGTGGTACTATTCAAGCTTTGTGGAAAGGTTCAGCAAGTTTTCAGGCAACTATGGATTTTGCTGAGAGGCCGGGATCTCTCCAAAAGGCTTCACTTAAGGAGATATCCTGCCACAGAAAGCGTGCTGAAAACTTCTCCTCTGCCTCCCTTCCTTGAGGAACAGGGCTCCTTTTCTTCTTCCAGGGCATACCACCCTAATAAACTTGAACTCGCTAGCGTTGCTTCACTTCATTTTGCTCTGGACTGATTTCTCCTGAAGAAATTTGAGCTTATATGTTTCATTGATGGTTTCTTGGAAAAGATTTGTGCGTTATTTTCATTTATCTTTTCTTGCTTGCTAATACTTCAGTTCTTGCCGAAGATCTTCTTGCTTCCCAGTGGTTTCAGCTGGAATGCCTGTAAGAAACACTTCCTCCCTATGTGCTGAGAGACTGAGCTTCATCTGGGGAAGGAAGAAATAAAATAAAACAAAAAAAAAAAGGAGAGATAATGTGATCAACAGCTGCATGTGCTGATAAAATAGAAATATTGTATTTTCTTTCTCTGAGTGGACCCTTGGAACAATTCATGTGTGTCCATGGCTGTAACTTGCTTGCAACTCTGAGGATAATGTGTGTTTTGCCCATAACATTATTTGTTTTGGAGCTGTGATGTACCAGCAAAGATAGGTAGACAGGCAGATACACTAAAACCAACGATAACCAAAAAACGGCAAAATAAGCAGCTGTATGTTGATAAAGACATTACTAGTAAAATTTTCTAGTTTCAGTGTCAGCCTTAGTTACGTTCAGAGCTGTTTACTGCCTCTTCTCTCCCGCTGGAGCATTGTTTTCAGAAACCGAAAGTCTGCATCCTGAGGTATTTATTATTTAGGCATCAGAGTAAAGTTTCGCAGCAGTAAGGGAGGGAGCAGAGAGACCGTCATATAAAGGCACTGACAGAGGCTAACAAAATAAACAAAAGATCTGATACAGAGAAGTCTATTATGCAGTATGTAAAATGCTGCTTAAAAGACTGTACACAATAAAAGCTTATGTAAAGAAAGGAATCTGGTTTTGAGCGATGTCATCAAAGAGCAAAAGTCAATGCACTTGACTTTGAATCTTTAGATAATATACTAACGTCTGCATTTTGCCTCTGGGCAAATACACTATTCATGTGTAGCTAGACCATGGTTAAATAAGCCTTAATGATCCAAACTCTGTATTTGCTCAGAAATTTGCTGTTATGGAAAGTTAATCTACTTTCTGCACACGTTATCTAAACAACTGTTTCAAACATTTGCGCTAAGTCCCTGAAGTACAGCAACATTTGTGGTCTCCAAAGGTCTGCCATCCTTCGAGTGACTCCTACTGCATCTTTGTTCCTGGCAGCTTCAGCGATGATAATTGATATCGTTATGAAAGGGTTGAAAGATGAATTATCATGAACTTGCCTTTTTAAAATGTATGGTTGTTCATCACTTCTTTGGTACCCTGTGTGACCAGAGTTCTGGAAATGAGAGACCCGAGATCTGTGGTAAAGAAAATGCCCCCACTCTTCCATAGTATTATTTAATTACCCTTTAACGAGCTTTCCGTGTGCTGTATCCACGGCTTTCACTTCTGTCGTACCACTGCACCAGTAAGTTCTCTTCACAGCTTGAGCTCTGACCTGTGACTCAGTTCCATTAATTCTCTTCACTTCTGTAATTTACTTTTCCTATCAGCAAAATGGGAGTAATACTACCTACCAGCTTCACCGAGGTGTTTTGAGTGATTTGTTAATTTAATATAAAAGCTTCCTACTCAGGAGTTGGTGTCGGGAGTGTGGGAAAATCTTCATGCTAGGTGGGTTGAATGGAAGGGTTTGTGTGCTGGCAGAGAGCATGGAGGAAGAAGAAATAGTCTCTAAGAAGAAATAATGGAATTGGGATCAAAGTGGACCGTAATCACATGTTTAGTGGTGACCTCTTGTTAGAGAGTGCCTCCCTGTGGCTAGGGATCCTGGGACACAGTCACACCTTGTATGGTCCAACCGACTGAATTTGTCCATGACCAAAGGTTTGAGGCCATAAATTCTTGAAATCTGCAACCTGAATTTAAATGTGCCCAGAGGTTATTGCACTGGCACCGTTTTGCTCACTTCGAGAGGGGAACAGAGAGGCTTGGTTTCATTTTTGCGTGTGGAGAAAGCCGAGACAGAATGCACGGTCGTGGGACGAAAACGCGGTTGTGAAGTCTAGGAATTGTATCCTGTATCCTGGGAAACACCTCTCAGATCATGAGCACGTTTGGAAGTATTTGTTTTCTACAATACTCATAAGTCATAACATATTCTAATTTTATATTTTCTTTTTATTTTCAGCAAACTGCCTAGCTGGGCTAGAGCAGTTGTTCCCAAAATATTTTATGTTACAGAGAAGGCTTGGAATTATTATCCTTATACAATCACAGGTAAGGAACGAAGCAGAAATGATTACTGCCTGGTACTGTTGGGATAGTTTAGCTCATCTTCAGAAGGTCCACGTTTCATATTGAGCCACAGATACCAAGTTTCTTTAACAACTCCTGCTGAACTCCATGTACTTTTCCACCTTATATTGACTGATATCAGGAAATAGAGATTATAAATTATGGATAGGTAAAACTGGAGTGTTGTATCTGTGCAATTTCTTCCTTGCAAAGAAAACATCAAGTGCTTAGATTCTGTGCTGACTTGTACCCTTCACTGTCCCACAGACTTTAGTCAAATATAAACCAGCAGATTATCTGACACAATATTTTTTCTTTATTAATGTATGTTTGCTGTAAGGATCTTGCATCGTTGTTTTATTTCATATTTCTTTTTTTTTTTCTTTTCCCTCATCATTCTTTTTTTTACAAATGGACCATTGGAAATCAGAATACACAGTAAGTTTTTCTTCCTCTTTTTATTCTAAAAATAAAATAATTATGTGAAATACAGTAGTGGAATCCAAACCCATTTCTTCTAAAAATAACTAATACATAATGCATTCAGTAGTGGAACTTTATTTTAGCTATTTGTTTAAAAAATTTAAGGTTAAATTTGAAGCGTTTCTGTGGGGATCCTATAAATTATTTACCTTATTTTTTTATCGCTTCAAAATAATTTGATATATTTTTAGTCACTGACTGTAACAAAGAGAAGCTTCTATAAAACAGCGCAAGGCTTTTAAGGTTTCAGTTATTACGTGGAGACATGAGAACAGATTTTATTTTATTTATTGTTTTATTAACTTATAAAATGCTCATCTCTGGTATAGTATCTGGGAAACTGTACAATCTGTAGACAAAATTAAACATAACCTGGGCACAGTGCCCAGAAAAATCAAGTATTCCCTCTAGCAGAGCTAAGGCAAAATATAGCACATAAATCCTGAGAAAAATTGTTTTAAATGTACTGGCCTCAATAATATACAGTAAGTTTTCAGCAACCTTTGGAAGCTGAGGAGGAGACGGTGTGGAAGTTCCAGGTAAAGGGACCTTTCAGAAGCTCCTGCCTTGATTTAGTTTGAACTTCTGACTGCAGATAAACCACAATCCACTTGTTTTTCTTAACTCTGCAGTGCTCAAAATGTTTGTGCAGATATTTTGAAAACCAGTAAAGCATACGGAGAGAAAAAGGTTTTAATGTGATAAATGTGAAAAATTAAAAATAAAGGGATTTAAAGGCTCAAATCTGAAAGCTGGAGACTTAGAATTGAAACTGTGATGACCAAGTTTGAAAATCCAAAGTGTAACAAACTCTGCTTTTCCATAGGTACTGTAGATACTTATTAGATATTCTGCTTTGGTTCACGTTCAAAATTCATTTGACTGTCAGAGGAAACCCAAATGTCCCGTAATGGACGGTAGTAACGAGGGGACAGATTCGCAGCTGGTTTCGTCAGAAGGTGTCTTCAGTAGGGCCTGTCACAGCTTACATTAATTAAGGGTGTACCCTTTGATAGCAGGTTTAACCTTAGGCTGGGAATATGACATGCGCTGTGTTGCGTTGCTGTCTGTTACTTATACTCTGCTGTATATTTTTTCTTTAACTGAAAGTCAGTTTGAATTTTTTAGTGTGTTTTTTTTTTCTTTAACTGAAAGAGATAAGTGGGAATGATTAAAGGGGTGGGGGCAGACAGAAATATATATCTGAATTTGAAATGCAACGCAGTATCAAAACCAAACAGCAATGCTGTACTCATAGAATCGGGATCAGGAAGTGATCTTTATCTAACCTGATGAGACAACACCTGGAACACATTTCGGTGAAGGTCTGTAGAAGGTATGCAGCTACGGAGGTGTTTGAGAGCATCAGCAAAATGATTGCAGGGTTCAAGAGACTTGTAAAGAAAAATTAAATCAGTCTACAAATGCAGATGGTAGGGAAGGCAGTCACTACGTGACAGTATAACTGCCCATGGGAGTTGGGGACTAATTACTCGCCATGGTGCAACGGAACAGAACTAGAAATATTGGGATGAGATAAGGAAACTGTACTTCAGACAAAAATCTAAAATACATTTTAATGGAGCTGATAGACTATGAAATTATCTTCAAGGGAAATAGAGAAAGTGCCTTTGCCTCCAACTGTTGAATCTAGAACAAAAATGTTAAATATACCACTGGGAATAATTCCTATCCTTGTCTGGAATATTTCTCTAAATTTTGGTCTTCTATATTCATTAGAGAATTCTGAAAGAAAGAATAGGCGCACAGACATTGCCCAAAATAAGTAAGGTATCTTGGAAACCCTATTCTTAGTTTCTCCAAAGGGTCTGTGGGACATCCTAAGAATTAAATTGAAGATTATTTTAAGGAAAACTGGTTCTAATTGGATAAATAATTGGATAAATAAAGCATAATCTTATCGAGTCAAGTACATACTGCTATGTCATACGTTCACACCTTACTTACTTAACCTTGTAAGTTCCACAATAAATAAAGAGCAAGGACCTTAAAAGCTCAGTAGTTTTATTTCAGTATGTGTTAGTGATTTGGAAAAGGGTGTGAACAACAGCCTGAATCTTGCTGAGAGTCTTAAGGTTTCTCAGTTGTAAAATGTGAAGGCTCTTGAGAAATTGCATTCAAGGACATGACGCTAACATTCAGAGGTTCAATGCAGAGTAATTTCATCAGTCTGGTTTTCCTGTGAAATATTATGGATTTCATAAATATGACCTTGTTAAGGACCTGAAATTAGGATATCTTCTAAGAAAAAAAAGCTTGGCAGGCATTGAAAATAATTTCCAGAATGCTCTTCTCTGCAATGGTAGTATAAAAAGCCAAGAGTGATTGGATGCATGGAAACAGGAATAGAAATGAGAGTGGCATGATGTTAGTACTCTATGATCTGTGTCCAGTTATGATAGCATCTGTTTTGAGGAACGGTATCTGTTACACAGCAAACCCCTACGTTTGACAGTAAACAGCAGGTCTACTACCAAGACTTGACAACCATATTAATAATCTCTAAAGCAAATGACACACTTAAGATAATGAGATTAACAGAAGTATTGCACAAGGGATGATTTTGTGGTGCGTAATATGTGAAATATTGTAATGTCAGGAGAGCATTTTTAAACGTCCACTCTGCTGGTTGCGGGGGAGGGTCTCATTAAATGCAGTACAAAGGACTTCCTATCAGGAAGATGAGACACAGGGAATGTACCAAGAAATGCTGTATCAAAGTCTGAGCTAAGCCTTGCAAGCTTCCTGCTGACATTGAGAGGGAGGAGGAAGTGGAAAAAATACTTTCAAAGTTGAAGCCAAAGGAAGCCACCCAGAGTTGGGGATGCTATTTAAAGAATAAGATACTCCCATGAAGTTCAAACCCTTGTTTTAGCGGCTGGGGCATTACCTAAGAACTGCATGTAAGAAAGTCTCTTAAATGTAAAACGGGAGTTGCTATGGTTTTGATCTTGTCATTAAAAACCTGGCAAGATATCTTGCTAAAATAAATGTTTAAGTTTTATTTGTAAGTTCATTTAGTATTGTCATTAGGTTGATGTTAAGCTCACAAATTTGCGATTCTGTATTTGGGATAAAGCTGAAGGGGAGCCCTGGAGAAGTAACTCCTAGGGACAGGACTGGGGACCGGCGAGAGCCTCCTGTCGAGCTCCACAGGCTCTCGGGCATGGCTGCTGCTGGCTGCTGGCCGTCAGAAAGAATTTCTTTGGTAGTCGCAGGCTGGAGCCTTTTTCACTCGGAGGACGGAGGAAGGATGCCTTGCAGCTCTCAACAAACCCTTATGTGCCAGCTTATCACAGCATTTGCAAATGCTGTGATCTTTAATGTAAAATATTTATGCTATTCTTAGATATGTGGACAAGAAGGACTGAACTCTCAGGAAGCTTTCTTATTTTCTTTCTGAGGTTGCCCAGCTAGATTAGAAATAATTAACTAGAAAGCAAACCTGTCTGTATTGCAAACCAAACGAAAAAGGATTGCATAGAACTAGGTTTCTTTACCTGCAGCGGGATATTGTCAGACAATAAGCAGCACAGAGCAAATATCCGTTTGACCTGTTCAAGTGACAGTTGAGATTCTGGACAAAAAGAGAGGAGCCTCAAGCAAACAAATAATCCCATCACGAACATACGGTGACTCAACCACAGTACAAAAAATTCACATGACCAAAGTACACAGAAAATAAGCCTAACAAAGTTTAGCTATCAGGCTGGGGAACAAAGAGGTTAGGAAAAATACAAACAGAATTTACGCAAACTCTTTTGACTTTGAAGGTGCAATTCAGGTGCTTACCAGGGGTAATTTCAAATAGTTTTGCTGTCTGATCTGAACAGTGTTATTAGCAATATTTCAATTCTGGGGCTAAAATTTTGTAACAGATGAATAATTTTTTAGGCGTAAACTGTGGCCAATTGTTAGCTTCACAATTATAAGTATATAAAGCAAAATAAAGATTAAAACCGGTATGTTTTACTCCCTGCAAGGAGAAACAGCATTCTTTCAACCTGCCAATGTCTCAAATTAACTTAGGAAAAGAATATAAATTGAGAATATTTATGAAAAACAGTTATGGCACAGAAAGCGGGAGACAGCGATTCCTTCGATGATAGATCACAGTGACACTATTTCTTCTGCAGCAAACGACTGAGGCAAATAAAATGATTTCAACTGGTATGTGTCAGGGCCCCAGAGTGATAGTTGCTAAATGTTCCGTTATTGACCTGCTGATTTCCGATTACTTTTGAGAACAGGCATGTTGTGTGCTTCACTTAGTCAGCTGCCGGTTTATCCATGAAGTAAATTATCTGGAAGGGATGTTTTTGCAATTGTTATTTTTATAATCAGATGGCTTGAGAAGGAAAAAGAGTTGTTTCAGATAAACACTGCGAGGAATCTGTAGAGTTTTTTTCCTGTGTTCTCTTTATCTGATTAGCAGTGCTTGAAATTTGGATGTAACCCATCAGTCTTCAGTACACACGCTTTTCTCCAGCTTGAGTACATGAAGAGTCTGCAACAAAAATGCAACAGAATCTGTACGGCAGGATTAGAGCCTAATAAAAAATTACTACCAAAATTCTTCCCCTCCCATCCCCCAGTTTGGAAGACGCAGGGGGTGACTCTGGTGAAACACAGGTTTGGTCCCTTTAGAGATCCTGGCAGAAGGAAGGCCCTCTGTCATATTTATAAGAAACAAAGAATATATTTTTAGAAAAACCTGTATTCTCATTTAACGGCTTAATCCCATTGAAACAAAGTAAACCAAACTGCCTGGGAGAATTCCCTTTTTCCACCACTGGCTTATTACAAGGCAACCCAAACCCCTCTGATTCATGGGACTGTCATTTTCACTTGTGCGTGCCGCTTCTCCCGTTCTTCCTCGATAACCAGGTTACTGTTGCCACGTGTCAGAGAGGGAGATCCTCAGGGAAGCAAAACCAGAGATAAGTGCTGACTTTCAGAGTGGTTGGAGGCAACTTGTTAGTTGATTTTTTCATCTTCAAGTTATTGTATGCAATACAAACAAATAGTGGTCTTCTTCCTGAGCTTGTTTATGAGAGTTTAACTCCCTTGCTTATTTCCAAGCCCTTTTTTTGCACTGTTCCTACTCTTTCTGCACTTTGCCACCTTCCTGTGCTTATCCTGCTTTCCAGATTCTCCTCCCTCTCATTGAGTCACATCTTCCAAGTTCTGCCATCACCCTGCCCAGCCCTTTCCGTCTATTCTCTTCTGACTTTGTCATCCAGATTGATGCTGGCTTGTGTAGTAAGTACCTGCGTCACATAGCAGCTCGGGGTGCTCACATGCCGAGCTGCCCAGAGCATCCTGAAGGTAGTCAATACCTACTATGGCATTTGGCTATGTTCCAAAAAAACTTTGAATATTCAATTCAAGAAACTGTTTTAATTCTTCCTAGCCGAAAGGAAATACTGTAATTTGAAATATTCTGTAGAGACATCACTGTATTTTCTTCACATACCCTCTTGCATGTGAAGTGTAGAGAAGACATATTGTTTGTCCATACCCGTGTGTGATTTTCATTTCTCTCCCGCATCCAGGTCTCTTTGTTCTGTCCTCGCCATTGTCCAGAGGCGTTGGCAACCTCCCGTGTTACATCCCTCCTCCCATTCCAGCCGTACTTCTTGTTTACGCGTGCGCCCTGTTGCTGGGGGGTGGTGTGTGTGTGTCTGCCCCTTTCCCCTCCCTGCCCCTTGCCGTGGGGCCGTCCCTCCTGCCTCAGCGACTCGGGACCTTCCGCTGCCCCAGAGTCCCCGCTTTCCCCTTGCTGTTAAGGAGAAGTAGGGACTCCATTTGTCTTTCCCACGTTTCTGATCTTCAATAAAGAAATCCCGTTACACACTGACTACCAAAACAGTGCCCAAAAATTTTTAATTCAAAGGATGTGGTATCTAGAAGTTACCCTATTAAAAAAAACTAATTTTGCTTGGCCAGTGTCATTTCATTGCAGCAGTTACCGTGTTCTTTAGCTCTAGGCTCCATGGAGATCGCTCTCTGAAGGATCCAGTTCCACCTGTGTTGCCAAAACAATGTATATGTGACCATAATAAAAAACAACAATCAGCCTGAAAGGCGCTGGGAGATGAGAGAGAGCATTTACATGAAGTCTCTGCCTCTCCAGGCTTTTATGTTAAGATTTAGGGGGAGGTGCTTCTGCTGTTTAAAACAAAAAGTGGGATTAATTTTTACTGTACAAAAATAACTCCCAAGGATTGTGGATTAATATTCACAAGGAGCAGGAGAAGTGAAGTGCAGCGATGAGGTCTCTAGCAGTTCTTTGGAAACCAGAAGGCAAACGAAAGGCGCTAAAGGGGTATTGATGAAACAGCGCTCGCTCACACAAAACCTTTCCCAGTCACCCTCTGCCTAACGTATTTACTGGCAACTTACGGTAATCCCTTCAGCCACCCAGGGTGTAATTACTATGCAAAGGTGATTTTTACAGTCCGCTCCATAACGCGGTTGTAAAACACCGTTCGCGTTTGACTGTCTCTTTAAGACTTTGGCGAGTGTTTTGGCATACTTAGGTTCTACCTTCTTCTAAGTGTTGCTTATTGCCATGGCAACACTAATCAATCATCATGCTAAAAATAGGCCTTTCATTTTTCAAGAGGTTATCTGTAGTGAATTGAAAATGCAACTGCGGTCTGTGTTTTCCCTATGCTGCTTCGATTTCACTTTATTTTGATCTGGAAATACCCGTGCTTACGTGTGGTAATTACTATTACAGACTCTGGCTATTTCACTGGTTACTCTCTTGAGCTTTAAACCTGTCCTGCTTCTTCCAAAAGAGGTGCCAAAAATAGAAAGTTTAAAACAAACAAGCAAACAAAAATCCCAGAATAGTCTCCTTATTTGTTTTTGAGAGTCACAGGTGTACTGGATTATAACACGTCTAAAAAAATCTGGAGGTGACAATCTAAAAGATGCCTCCTTTGGGAGCTTCACACAAAGAAACCTTATCACTGAAGACACTAGGAGTCTGAAGTTTTTGTCCTATTATGTAGACTTTAAGTGTAATTTTAGGTTAAATATTCAGTTTGCCAGTATTTTTTTCCAAGAGGAACCTTGCAAGCTGTAGAGATAGTGAAATGGAAAATTGGAAGCGGTGCCTCATGCATTCCGACGGGCTGCCAGGTCGGGCTGGAAGAACACACGCCCCGGGGGGGGCAGAGCAGAAAAGGAGTGGTGCTTGGGAACAAAAAATCTCCTAAAAGGTTCATTCCCTATGATTCCCTCCCCAGTTTGATTCTGACTGTTGCATAACACTTTAATCCCCAGCTGAGTAAATATGCAGCCACTTAAGGAGGGGTAAAAAAACCAACAACTTTTTGCATGATGAATAATAAAGTCTTTTGAATGATGCATAAACAGTTTTCTGGTTCTGCCAGAGCCCTCTGCCAGTTAGTCAGAGCGCAGCTGATGAATCATGAGACACATTCTGTGAAATGTTCAAAAATTTGGACCCTGCTAAGTGTTTCTGAAAGGCGGTGAGACCCCCCACAGCTGCTGAAGCAGTGGCTGCCAGTCTGCTGGGCTTCTGAGAGATAGCTTTGCAATGGAGTACTTTTTGGTGAATTTTGGTTTTCATTTGGGGTAAATTCCTGTTACCATTTATAATCTCACATTCCATTGTTAGAGCCCTCGCCTTTCTACGGAACACAGGGGGAGGGTGACTGCTGGTAGCTTTGTGCAGAAAATGACTTTCTGCTCTCTAGTGAGGTGGCTTGAGGTAAATGGCGCTTGTAATTCTTCTTCTCTAATACGCTGAAGATCCTTAGTCTTTTCTTAATGTTTCTTTTTTGAAATACCAGACTAGAAGATACCTTTTTTTTTTTTGTTTACATTTTGGGTCACGGGGAACAACAGCCAGGTTCAAGCAGTGCTTTGCTGAGCTGCTACGGGCAGCCTAATGCGGCCTGAAGTCCAAGGTCTGAAATGGCCACATGCCAAAGCACCGGGATCCGACTCATTGCTGGTAAACTCTAGACAGTGGTTGAAAATAGTAGATATTTTTTGATAGCAAGGTAAAAGGGGAAATCTGGCATTTGGCTTTATTCAAAATTTCTTCTAACACCGTAGCCATGCTTCAACAGCAGACAGGTTTTTCATATTCTGCATTTTTATCCTCCACTATACCTGGAACTGTAACGTAAAAGTAACTGTTTTGATAAAGATAAATGGTTCTATGTGTTGAAAAATGTACTCCATCCAACAACTCCTGAACTTCTATAGTCAGATCATAAGTAAAGACGCTTCAATCGGAACCAGGGCTGAGGCGCTGCATTGGTAAGGGCGTTGGCTTTGTATTAGGGGTGAAAGTGGCAGATGCTGTACTGAAGTTCCTTCTGTCAAGGGAGTTTTCCAACCTGCCCCTGGGACCATGAGAGCAGTGCCAGGTCCTGTGCTGGACCCTGCTGCTACTGAAAAGAGCTGAGAGATTTGCGCTGCCCGGCGCCACTAAGGTCAGCGTGGGCAGGGCAGTTTCCAAAGCCACTGAGGTTTCCGACGAACCGCCAGACTCAGACTGTAGACCGTGAAAGTTTGCAAACTCACAAAGCCCTGCCCTAGATACTCGATCTGCTCAAGCATTATAGTCTCGATCACCCTTCCACTAGGGACAGATCGTTGATGTCATGTTGGTTTTAGCAATTACTAGATTTTACTTAGGAGGTGTTGATTTTGTTTAATTATGTAGTAAAGAAAATTAAATTTTGGTCCTCAAATCAAGAGGACAGATACTTAACACCCACTAACGTGTGTAAAACACGGCCTAGAGCAGCAACCTTGAACTAGGCAGACACAACGCTAGTAACCGTTTTCCTAATATCTGTTCTAAACAATTGGTATATTGTAAATAGTATGACACACGTCTTTACCGTTTTTAGCGAAAATGTTTCTAAAAGGCCAGTCCAGTACTAGTTACTGCGTTCAGGATGCAGTGCTAGCAACTGCTGATAAAACAAAATCTTCCTTGGCAGTCTCCTCGCCTTTCCTCAAGGTTGCTTTCCCAGGGGCTGCCCCCACGCAGGGGGCTGGCTGTTGTCAGCTCTGCACACCTGGACTCTCACCCCGTAGCTACACGTCTTTGTAAAATACAAGGCTGCCATATACTACATTTTTGAGATCGATAACCCATGGTTTTACCACCCTAGCACCAATGTAGTTATTTTCCAAATGCTCTAAAAACTGTGCAGTAGACGACGTCTGTTGTTAGGTTATATTTTTTTTCAAATCTGCTTTTCACAATCCACCTCCAGAAGTAATTTACTTTCCAGCCCTCCGTGTTCTCCTGCAAACACAGAAAACAACTCGAATGTTGGTTTGTGCTGTTTGAATACGAATCCTCTGAGTGACATCAAACATTGGGTTAGGACATGCTGGCGTCCCCGTGTCTCACGGGTCATTCCCTGGTTTTTGTAGTATCACATTTATATCTTTTCTTACTCTAGAAACATTTGATTATAGAATTCCTTTAATCAGCCCCTTTTATTCCCCTGTTCTTCCAGCTAATATAGTTCAAGGACGTTCATTCCACCTTTTGGTTAATTTTGGAGATACAGATTAGAACCTTAAGGCAAACCTTGGCTTTTTTTTTGTAAACTTCTTTGGCTGTAGTGCCTTCTGTTTGCTAATGCTTCTGTTTGCAGATGCCTCTGGATGTCTGCCAGAATAGGAGCAACATACTGAGATACGTGGTGAAACCTCAACTGGGAGAACATCTGGATTTTTTTGGTGTTAATTTGTGTCACAAGATCCCCGGTTCTGACAGACTGCTTATAAATATTGTATATTTTCAACCAGCACTTCCTGCGATATATACATAGGAAATGTTTAATTGCCCGCAAAACCCGGGTACCAGGAACCAGCAGATCTCTCGCAGAACTTGCCCCGTCCTGCACTCACATGCTGCTGGGTCTTTTTCTTTTTTTTGCCTCCCACATACTCGCTCAATGAACACGTTGCGTAGCTGAGAGCTAGTCACGGTTCAGATGGGATTGAAACTCATAAATGTGCTACTCCACAGAAATCTGTAATAAAAGGCAAAACATTTATAAGATCTGAGGAGAAGGCTGTGTGGTCTGGGCACCCGCAGCACCAACACGTGACATGGGAGCATTTCCTTGTGTTAATGGGAGGCAGCTTGACCAGAAGCTTTCCATGGCACCAGAACCTTAGTCTGGCAAAACTCTCATTTTTTCAACAATTATTAATTCTAGATGTGCTCATCGAATACTAGATATCCTGTGATCAGAAGATTGAACAATGGCTTGTAGGGTGATATCCATGGAATCGGGAAGTATTTTCTGCAGTCTCAAAGGCGCTGGCTTCTCATTTCAATTTTGTTGCACCGCAGATGGCCGCCCAAGTCACCTCTTTCCTTAGTCATCAGCCTCTCCCTTAGAAGAACTCTCCAAAATTTATCAAGTCCAAACTTGGACCGACAGCAATGTGAACACAGAGGCGTGATAAAGTCCTCATTGTGTGACCTGCCCGTACAGCCCAGTAAATAGTCCCAGTCTTTACAAAGGCACTTTGCCATAGGGTGTTAGTGACGCATCGTCCACGGAACTGGCACTTCGGTTTTACTGCAGCTTTATGCAAGAAAAGCCTTGATGACTAATAGTAAAGACGCTGAACTAGCATCCTTCAGAGCTGTTAGACAGCTGCTCTGCCTAGCTGAAAAGTTGATTTATTTGAAAGAACTGGGAAATGCTAAAGAAAAGATATTTGAAATATTTTTTTTTCCACTGGAATTATGTTGCCTAGTGTTATAAATTCTAGTCTCAATAAGCCAAATAAATTAAGCAATCCACAGAAAAATAAATTTATTCCTGTGTAAAATACAGAAATATTATCTTTACTAGAAAAATATTTGTGCATTCTTAATTTTCTTGCATTATTATCTGAAGATTTATTTGGGTTTAGTATAAAGGAATTTCCCCAGCAGCTCATACTCCATCTTAATTTGATTAATAGGAAATTATGCTAAAATTCATTTCTCACTGAAAATTGAAAAATCCCCCTCACACGTCAAAGCATTGTTGTCTGGTTAGCACCTGCAGCTCGGGAAGCGTCCTTGGGTTATTTCATATGGGGGACAGACTAATCTGTGGTGACGAGTATCTAGTTGATTTCGAGATCTTAGAGAACTGAATTCATAACAAGACATTCAGGACCTTTGTACTCATACGCATAGTGAGCATGAGAAGTAGTGTATCTAGTCAGTCCAGAGTACTTACACTGCTTTATTTATACCTTCATTATAGTATTCAACTTTAAGATAGAATCTCTACATCCCTCCAGGATCATAAAACCCTTCACTCTCGTGTTCTGTGTACATTTACTCCTTTTTTTTAAGTAATCTGAAATAAATAAGAAAGCTGATAGCAAACAGGATGTACCGCGTATGGCAGCTGATGAAGCAGGGCATATTTTTTATGTCAAACATATTTTTCTTTTGTTGCAGTGTTCATTTTTGCCTAAATTCTCCATTCATATAGAGACAAAATACGAGGACAACAAAGGAAGCAATGACAGTGTAAGTATGATGGCGTTTGCAGAATTTCATTTATTCCTTGTAGTTAATGGTGGTCGATAGCCGGGGGCTGTGGCCCTTTCAGTCTGGGAAAAGGCCGGATTGGGCTGGTGTCTCTGCACCTACTGGGTGTCCTGTTCCTCAGCAGCTTGTCAGCCTGCGGAGTAGCTACCTCCAAAGCACCATGAGATGAAAGACTCGTGCACAGAACTTCCCTTCTGCATCTCGCATCCTGCTTGTTCCTTCTCTAAACAACAAAATTTACAGATATGAATTTAATCCTGATGAACATTTATGGAGAGCAAGGAAAAGGGTGCTCTTTTTTGGGGGGTGTGATTGCATTCCACTTGATGTGTTCCACGTTCTCTCTGAGCACAGGGGCTTGAATTCAAAGGAGCTGGTCGGAAGAGCAAACGGGAAACTAAACAATGGCCAAAGATGAGAGATCTCAGTGAACACCTCCAAGGGAACAATGGCTGGGCTACTGAGGTGATGCTTTTGGCAATCACTTACCAAAAGTTACAAAGTTCTCAGAGTTAGAGCTTAGAGGGAAAAGGATAGCTAACTATGCAAAGTCCTCTCTAGAGGAAGGGCGGGAGTGAGAGCCAGCAGCTGCTGATGGAAAGGTGCTCAGGAACAGAAGGCAGGAGGCCAGGCAGACGCTGGTGCCCTGACAGGGAGAGCAGAGTCACACAACTTGCAAGAAAAGAATAATGTTAGAGAAAGCCAGGCGTGTAAAGATTCAACCCGTGGATCAACAGACAAGTACGTTTCCGTGCATTTTGGGATGCTTTAAACAGTCATTTGTTGCAGATTTACGAGACGTTTCTTATAAGCGGGAAATACAGGTTAAAATGTCTGGAAAATTGATCTGTAAATACAGAGACCTAACGAAGGCGTATTTAAACTCGAGAAGGAAGAGGGCAGCAAAGTAGATTTTAAGGGGTCTGAGACGCAGAGCCTTTCAGTTTCCGGGGCGTCCCTCCCACAGCCTTATTCAGGTTCAAGTATTCTGTTCTCCAGATGGGAGGTACATTTCCCTAGGCGCTACGGGCCTGCGTGTTAATAAGGCTGACAGCTGTTGCACTGCTTATGGCAGAGAAATTACCTGTAAAAGAACAAGGTATAATTTTGAATAATGTTTTTGGCAAACAGTCACTTTCCCAATGGGAACATGACAGGGGTCGTGTATTGGCCACCAGACACCAACAACTTTCAGTCACTGCTAGTCTAAGCCGGTTCCAGATCAGCGAGAGGAACAAAAGAAGTGTATTGCATTACCAACTATATGAGCATTATGTAATTTATGTACTTTTTAATGTTCTCTTCGGCTTTTTGGCAGCACTTTAACTCAGAGCAAGCCCACACCTTTGGTTTCAGGAGGGCGCAGACTGGTTTGCTGGTGCATTATAATGTCAGCAGTGAGAAGACACGTTCTGTACTGACTCCTCACAGAGGAAGAACTGAAGCTACTTAAGCAGGGAATTTTCAATTTTTTTCTGTGTGTCAGTTTTGTGGCTAAAATACTATGAATCAAGCTGTGAATAGTACCCAACCAGTGAATTTAAGAGGCAAGTAGCACAGAGGCAGGATACTCAGATGACGTAAACCAAAGAATCTCTACTCTGCTCGAATCCAGCTCTTCAAATGTCGTTTTTACTGGAGTGCCAGTGGGGTAACATACATTGCCTTTATACTGGGGTACCTGGGTCACAGACTAGGCAAGTATTTACCAGGATTGACAGATTTAATTGACCCTTACTTGAGCTGCGGAGGAGAAAAAGAAGCTGAATTAGAGGGCTGAATTCCAGCCTTAATTTCCATGATTTTGTAATTCTGAGAGCTCTGCTATTCACTGGTGTGAACACCGCAAACCAGTGGAAGATCTACGTCTTTTGCTGTGGATCCAGTGCCATCGGTCTGGTGACGCAGACGTGTGTGGTACAGCACTGAAGTGCTGGAAGGTTCATCAACACGAGCCTGAGGGAAGCCTTCTGTTAAACCAAACACCTCACAACCAGGGCTGAGAGTCAGTCCTGCTTCTGTTACTCAATGAGCAGGCTTAAACCTCCCCTAATAAAATGTGAAGTTTCATTCACCATCTTTTCAGTCAAGTTTAGATACAATTTCAGTACGTTTGCCCAGTCAGAAAACAGGAAGCGCAGCATCCATTTCCATAGACACACTGTTTTTCTTCATTGCGACTGTCAACCTTGGCTGGTGAAGAAATAATTAATCCAAAAAATGCTTCTGTAAATTTTGCAGTTGTAACGCAACATACACTGAATGAATATTAATATTACAGTAATGAGAGTAATAATGCATGTCTGCTTTTAACTCAGCTATTTCTAGATATATTTTGTGAGACCACACTGGTTTTTTGAAATCTTTAAACTCTGGTCTGTTCTTCATTTCCATGCTATCTAATAAAGTAGATATTGATTGTAAAAAGCAATAATTAGATATAAGGATACTAAATTTAATTCCATTGACTAGTGGAAGAAAGCAATATAAATGCTCTTGGGTTCCTGTCGTCATTTAGCAGGCTAGTATATTATTAGAATTATTTTATTTAACATGTTGCATTGTCTGGTAAAATCCTACCTAATTACCGCGATGTATCTTGATGCAAAAATCCTCCTGATTTTAATTCCCAGTTGTCACGATAGAAGAAACTAGTGAAAGATAATGATATCTGCTTTGGAACTTGATTTGTCTACGTCTTAGACTTTGTCACCGTTTTAACCTATTTTAAACGTGCTTGAAGCACTATTGTTCCGATCCGTTAGAGCTTGCACTTGATTTGCACCAATACAAACATTGCCAGAAGGAACAATGGACCATAACCCCCTTTATTTAGATAAAACACCATGAAGCTTGTGTAGAGGGCAGTAGCACGGTACCGTAAATCCATCCAGTTGTGATTTCTAGTGCCCCAGCGCTGCTGCTGCTGCTGTGTCGCATCTAGATGTTTGCACGGCAACTCTCGCCTTAGAAAAACAGAGGCAGCGCTGGATGAAGGTGTTGGCACATCAAATACTGTCACTGCCACCTTGCAGCTTTCGCGCTGCGTTAAGAGTGTTGGAAACTAGGCCAAGGAGTCGGGCCATTCAGTGTTTCCCCTTACAGGTCTTTAAAAAGTAAACGTCTCAGTTTAAAGAGAAGTTTTATTTTTATCTTACTTTTATTTTAAATTACAAAATGGGATGTCTAAAAATTAGTACGGCTTGTAAAATGTAAATGACATTGTAGGTGGTATCTGTAAGCACCTGAGAACTCTGCTTCCCTGTTGCATCTCCAGCTGCCTGCGTAAGGCAAGCGGGAGCTGCTGGGTGCCTCAGCAGAGCTTCACTCAGCGCACACAGCCGGGAAAGCGCCTTTTAATCACTCGCTGCACACTTTCTTTCCCCCAAGAAAAATTAGCAATTAGAGAATTTGAATGTGGATGCAAAAAGTCTGTATTTTGAATATTAAAACTATACGTTAAATACAAGAGAATTCTTAAGGTTATCTAATTAATGAACTGGTCAGAAATCCCAGGCAGGAGTGGTAGAAGTTACTGCCTGTTTGTGGATAAATTAGCCCGTGGTTTTCGTGAGCAGCCTTTTTTGACCTCTTTATTTGGGCAGATGTTTTCTTTTAACAGACTGTTGATAGGTCAGTATTTATGTCACATAAGGCTAATTTTATTCTAAATGGTCTCAATTTTCTCTCCATCTCTATTCTTACAATTTCCGTGCACACGACAGACACACATTTTGTTTATTTTTAGTCTTAGCGGGGAATGCACCAGCCTAGGCTTTGTGTGGATAAGAAAGGCTCCACCGCATGGCTCGAGTAGATGCTGTAGTCAGTGCTCGGTGATCTCGCGCGCTGCGGCTCCCTGTCTGTTCTTGCGTGCCACAGTCCGGTCCTGCTGAAGATTTCTAAGCAGCAATCTGCAGCTGGAGGTAGAGCAAAGGCAAAGCGAAGGCAGAGGCTGTTCAAGCAAATCACTGAATCACAGAGACGGTTCAGTTTTCTTATTCGTTGCAGAAGGATCATTATGTTTGACTGGGTTTTGATGGTTTGGTTTGGGTTTTAGCCACAGAATTAATTTCTGCTGATATTTGGGCAGTGAATTTTTGCCATCTGATAGTGTCTGGGGAAAGTAAAAGCGAACAGCTTGTAAAAATAGTCCCATAGTTGTCACTAATGGAAATTCACAGTATGTAGAACTTAACAGTGCCTTGCTCTTTGTAGCATAACGTTTTGCTCTGGAAAACTCAATGGCTGGATCTTGATTGTTAAAGAATAACATGCAAGGTCCTAAAATAGTGTAGCCTTTCCTTCTGTTAAATGGCCATGATATTTATTAATAAGAATAATGTTATTCTTAAGAGTAATGGAGTGAAGATTTCGAGGTGGAGTTATATTTCAAGATGACAAAGTATGGGCATCATTGGGCACGTTTTTGTAAGCGTGTGTCTCAGTGATGCTGATAGGGTCATCACAGCCACAGCACTAATTCATTGTCAATCAAGAGGAAAATATATTATCAACCTGTTTCTTGCCTTTCAAAGATAACAGAGCGTTGAAAATGCACATCTCAGAATGACCATTTGCCAAATGAAAACAAGAGGTAGTTCGGTATTCCATGCAGTTATAAATTAAGGCCAGTATCATTTGCCACATGAACAGCTTGAGCACGCTAAAACCAGCCAGCGAATAGCAGATACTGTCTGATGCGCAACCTCTGCAGATTGCGGTGCCATCATTTAAAGTCAGAAAATCCTTTCCTGACAGTGAGGTCCAATTCTGCAGCCCTAGAAGTGACTGAGTATACGGTATTGGAGCATTCGTTATGCTTCGTCCTTGATGGGTATTTCTCAAGTGCTGGTTGTGAAACATCTGACTGAAGTAAAATGGATTTTAGGGGTGGCCAGCTAAGAAGAAAAGCTGTTTCTAGTTTTGCTCTTTTTAGGGGTGGGGTTTTTTCCCTATTTCTGTCTCCTATCTTAGTAAGATGGAACTAGGTTCTAACGAACTTCCATATAGCACATGGAAATTAAATGTAAATTTGCTATTTAAGGAAACTGCTATGAAATACCGATTTCAGCTGCCATGGATTCAGCTGTGCCCCGGCTTAGCCTCACCACGCGACAGGATATAATGCTGTAAATTCTCTAAAGGATTGCTGGGGATCGCTGCAAATGTGTCTAGATCAAGGCGAGGGTCACTTATAGGGATGATTTTATTTGCCCCTGGACCTTTTCTGTATGGTGGTGTCGAGTATCTCTCTCCTGTATAATACAGGCAAAAATGCAGGCAAAGCAGTGGAGAGGTTAGCTTAAAATTCCTTCTGTGTGAAGAGCTCTCGTTTTGTTGAACAGAACCCCAAATAGTGTGTACCGAGCACATATGGCTATCGCAGAACATAAGATAAGGCTGCTACTGACAGAGGGTGTGAACAAGAAATATGGTTCTGCCTCTACTTTTTGATTTTTCTAAATGGACTACTGAAGTTAATTAGGATATCTAGCACTTGAAATAGATGTGACTTCAAAAAAACTAATCCCAGTAAATACTATTGATAGTGTATTATGGTCTCGGAAGCATAGCTACTTTGACAAAATTGCATAAAAATACGTTTAGCTGTTCAGAAAGTACAAATCTAAATGAGATATTTTATAGGAGATGGAATAATAGAGGAGTCGTGACATGGAGATGAAAAGGAGGAGGGTGCAAGGCTGCTGATAAATATGGAACTGCCTTTGTGAGTTCCGCGCCGGGGCAGACAGTGATATTCCCACAGCGTTCAGGGAGCCACATTTACTGCTCTCAGGGAGAGACACAACCTTTTTCCATAGGAGAATTGCTCCCTATTATCTGTGTCCACATAAATAGTTTTAGCCAGTGAACAGGCTGAAATTGGGCAATTCCTGGAACCTTTGCCCAAGCAAATCTCCAAAGCAAATTAACAGACTTGGGGGGCAACTGAGGTTGGAACACGATTCACAGCAAAGTTACACGCCACCTTCTCCATGGGTGAAGCTCTGAGTGGGCGTTCTTTTATTTTAGACCAAATTTTCCTTCAGAAAAATGAGAGTTGAAGCGGACCAGATGACACCACCTGCAAAAGGATGCTGCAGTAATAAACGGAAGACTAGCCAGTAGTTCTGGCAATGGCAATCTAAGGAGATTAAAATTAAAAAACAAAAAAAAAAAAGCTTATTCCTGCAGTTATCCCTCTAGCTTTCACATCCTATGAAATGTAGATTTAAACCATCCTGTAAGTGACAGATGCATATGTATTCTACTCACAGAAGGTGCTTGTCATCGTACAAATTGCTCAATACCTGCAAGCTGCATGGCTAGCCTGCGTTTCAGAGATGGGAGAAAATACAGAGAAAACACAAAAGCTTCAGTGAAATATCAATATCTGAATTAAGAAAGGAGCGTATATGTTGCAATTATGCATCTAAACTTGGAGACTCTTCTAGCTACATACTCTATTTTTTCCATTTTCTACAAGCACGGAGACAATGAATGAATCCATATAATAGTGAGAAAGGCAGAGATTAATTTAATTTAATTTCAGATTCTACTATTTAAAGATATTTTTGTCACGCCATTCATGTCATAGCCTGTCTATCCCACTAAGATGTCATCTTGAGATGTCCAGCTACTGCAAAGACAAGATTTAAGTTCCTTGGGACGCCTTTTGGCTTTGCTGACAGGGCAGGGAACATGGGGAGGCAGAGAGGGAAGAACGCTGTCAGGCACAGAGATTAACTCGAAGAACGATTTAATAGAAGAGGAAATGTGATTTATGTAGAAATTCTCATCTCAATAAATTACATCTACACACGGTATGTTGAACAATGTAGTCATTTGGGCTTAAGTTTGCAGTTAGGCAGAGGTGTCTGATTACTTAGCACGTGGGATAACGATCACGTTTGCTACCACATTACCTACCTGTAATTAATTTAGGAGTGCTCTGCTTTTTCGGAGAAAAGTCTTGCAGCTCTTACCTGTTCCATTTCTCTGCCTCAGCTGCATTTCTCAGCCATGGCTGACTAGCCGGGTATAACACAACAACTGAGAAAAACAGAGATCTCTCACCCAGAGCCTCACAAGGGACGGAAAAAATAGCGTCCAGAAAAAACCACACCCATCTTCAAACTTGGTTGTTTATAGCATTGGATTTTCCGTATAGGAAAGGATAGGTTGCCTTATCGCTTTCATCTCTAACCACTTGTCTTTATTTTTAAATTGACCAGTTATTTAGCTGTTTCCACAGGAAATGTTATGTCCTGCCTGCATTAGCGTCAGCTGTAATTGGCTGCCTTATTGCAGCCGCTGGCCACGAACCTCGTGTATCCCCGCTTGTACAAAGACCCTTTTGCAGTGAAGACAGAGACGAACAACTCTCCAGCTGGTGGTCCCTCAAATACGTTCTTTGCTCTCAATGACAGAAAAAAAACCCTTCACAAGAGAGGATCACAAGTTATGAAACGCAGCCGAACCAGCCAGGCTCAGGTTTGAGGGGAGGCTTCGTGGCGGAGATGAGGGAGGAGTTTGCCAGCGCAGGCGCCGTCAGCCCGTTCAGCTGGGTCTGGCTCGGTACTGCTCACAGCCAAGCCAGGTTACCTGCGGTCATCGGCCACAAGGTGCCTTTTGGATTAGCTGCATCTGAATGAGGTTGGAGCCGGCAACTTAGCCTGAAGATAGAATAAAAAGAAAAATGGGAAAGGAGCCTGTAGAAAAAAGATACTAAACTTGTTGACTTAACATCGTCTCATAACCTGACTTTCTGTTCTGGCTTTGGCTATAAGGAAAAGAGAAGTCACCAGCGAAGTACGTGCCAGGACATGTCATTGTAGGCCAGGAGAAAACGGAGGAAAGTTATTTAAATACAGCAGCACTTATATGTCTGAGGTATCCTGGGTGTTCTTTCTTTCCTAAGGTTAGAATCGCCCGCCAGGGGTTTTTTGGAAAATTTTCCCCAAAAGAAACTATTGACAATTGTAAAGATGACACAATTAAAACCTTTCTTCCACTTTTTGTCTAAATAGTGATGAGCTTTCATTCCTCTTGGAAAGTGGAAGCGTATAAATGTTTGTCTGCTGTGAAAAAGCTATCACAACCCCCCACAAAAGAAAAACCAAAACCCACAGCAAAAAGGACACTTCAGCCTGAATGTTACTCTTTGTTTTCCATTTGATTGTGTATTTCAATCTCAATTAATTACTTGGCTTCCAAACATAAAGCCTGTCCAGTTCTTTCCAACATAATATTTAATATTCTGCCTTTCTGCATCATCTTCTTAAGGATACAGATTGTTCTCACCATTCATTTTCTGCACATTTGCAAATACAGTTGCACAGATTGGGAGCCTTATGCTTCTTTCCGTGGCCTTTAATCTCCTCCTTTAAAACTTTTAAATTTTTCTACTCTCTGTGATCACAGACGCAATAAACCCATCCTCCCTACAGGTTTGAAGGCAATCCCAGATTATGCGGCTAGGAGAGGCAATAAGAGAATTAGAGCTAAGAAAGAAATCAGTCGTGTTCCCTAATGACTTCTTTTCTCCTGGTGATAGAATGAGAAGATTAAATCTCCGTCTGCGAATCTTGTGAGGAAAATCTGAGAAGGGGAGAAGCATAAATGACTAGACGACAGTTTCTACCAGCAAAGGGAAGGGAGGATGTCGTTCAGCAAACTTCTGGAATGGAGGAAATGGCCAGAGAGCCTAAGCAGCAAAACCCGCAGAGTTGAAATGGTTGAAAATTCCCCCTGGCTTGACAGATTGGCAAAGGCATCTGTCGTCCCCACTTCTGTCAAAGCATTTCAAAGAGAGGAAAAGAATTTAAAACTATGTTACTTAGAGGTGCAATATGTGGATCAAGCCTGTGACAGAGCAGGGCACGTTCCTTCAGATAAGATATTGGCTAATAGTCCCCATTTAGGTCCTCGCAAATGTGCAGAGATAGGAGTGTGCTTAAAGTTATTAGGCTTGTACTTAAAGCGCGTACTGATTCTGAGCCCCAGCTGACCTGGAATGTCCATTTAACAGAAATCTCCATTACTTTACTTAAAGCTCTGAGATTATGGTGAAATGCACCTTGTTCCAGAACTAGTTCGAGTGATTTCGTCAAGGGACTGCTCTGTATATCTGAATGTGTTGGGGAAAAAAGCAAGTGAGGAAGCTTATAAAAAGTGACCTATATTCTATCCGTAAAACATAGCAATGATTTTGACTAATCAACATACATTTTTGCAAAACAAGGATTGCAGAAGGAAAGTAAGTACACAAATAAAACCAGGCTGGAGTTTCCCTTTGTTCTGTTCTTCTGCAGTTTCAGACACGTTAACGTTTCAGATGCACTTCAGCAAGCATCCGGTCTTGCCTATTTTATTCCAGTCCTGTTAACTACCAAGACGAGTTAGAACTGCAGAGTGAAGCTTCAGCTTTTCATCTATTTGAATTATGATTTCTCGAGCAGAGTTCTTACTGGCTGTTCCTTGTAGTCCGCTGCTCTCTTTGAACGCTTCACGTGGGCAGCTGCATTTCTTTCCAAAATAATAAAGTAGCATTCTCGTTACTGAATAGTTGCTGGCATTTGTAGTTTTAACTGCTCCACTAGGATGAAATGAAATTAAGAGCATTCACTACATTTATTTAAAAAAAAAAAAAAGCAGAAATATTTATGCTTCCTGGAAACCTTAGCTATAGAACATTGTGCCCCAAAGGAAAAAACACATCGTTGGCTCCTTCCCGATCCTGACGGCGCACGCACAGCTTCCCTGAGCTCTGTGGCACTAATTCATGGCAGCCTTTTAGCTCCCCCTATTTCCAAGTCCCCGGTTCATGAGTAGGAATTTATTGCAGACATAGCAGAAGTCACATGGGTCACTAAGATGCCTAAATAATTAAATTATGGGCACAGGCGCAGAAGTCTATTCCGCTGCAGATGCAAATGACCTGCATTTTCAAAATATGCCCGTCATTTGCCTTGCATAGAACAAGAGACTTGGTGTTCAAAACCAGGTCCTAAAGGATTAAAATGAAAATAAGCTTTATGTGTGCTGGATAGTGGAAATTTCCAGCTTCCACTGAGGGCACTTCGGCGAAAATTGTGATTCTCGGTATAACAGCAACTCAGCCTGACCAGCTCCCGCGACACACCTGCGTTTCCTTGCTGTCCCTGGAGGGAGAAGGTTAGAAACATCCAGAGTCCAGGTTTTTTACACAGTGATGGAATCTAGTTCAAAGATTAGAGAACAGAATAAAAACCAATCCTAGTTGTTGACTTTACTATTTGTGACCAAAGTCTCCATTCCAAAAAGTGGGAGGAAGAGCAGCGGTGTGAGCGGTAGGTGCTGGACACGGTGTGTTATAAACAGTCCGCTGTCTCTTCATCTGACATAATGGATTGTTCCAAAAAAAGTCTGTGGCGTAATTCATTTAAACTGTTGTTAATCTTGCTTAGGAACACGCTGCTTATACGTGATCCCGAGGACACTCATCTTCTTCCCCCTGATGGCTGCAGCAGGCTGGAGAACGTGACTGTGTCCCTACCAAAGCGTTCGGGCACAAGCTTAAACTACGTTATGTTGCACAAGTCACCGAAAATGGCTCGTAACTGTTATTCCAGGTGGATTTTATAGGGGTGTTGTTCTGTTACAATGTGGAATTTCTTTAACTCTTGCAGATTTTCGACAAAGAAGCTAAAGATCTGGAACGAGAAGTCTGCTTCATTGATATCGCCAGTGATGAAATTCCTGAGCGCTATTACAAAGAATCAGAGGTAAGAGACGACTTGATTGTGACATGAAGAAGGGAATGTAGGAGGCTGCAGGAAAGCCTCGAGAGGAATCAAAATAATTTCAGTTTTGTATGAAATCTTGCTGGTCAGTAGTATTTAAAAAGCTTTCAACAGGAGGGGGAGCAGGTGGCAGCCTCTCTATCTAGGTTGCCTGACGCTTTCTTTTGCAGCTTCCTTCAACCTTTTGAAAGACTTTCCCACCCTTATCAGAAACACCCTGTCCCACACCTTTGATATTCAGCTGAATTCAGTGCTTGCAGGTCTGAGCGGTTTCAGACGTTACTGTTGTCCTTATTTGCATCCCACCCCGACTAATACGTCACGCGAAGTGCCAAAGCCCAGGCAAAGGACGGATAATGCTGCGGTGAGAACAGGGCTGATGCACAGTTGCTCGGGGGGTGGCCACGACACAAGACCAAGAGGGCCCGAAGCATACATTCTGCAGGAAATCTGCCAAAAAGCATCAACGGCAGCAGACACATTCACTCTCTTAACATTCCCTTGAAAATTGCTCCCCTGGATATTTGCTAGTGCACATCTCTGAAGAGCGTGTTTCTTTGAGGTCAATGCAATTCCCTGCTTTGAAATCAGCAACCCCCATGCAAATGAAGATGAGTCTCGATGCTTTAACCTCAGACTTGAAAGATGATGGTTCACAGGAAGTAGCCAGAGAGGAATGATCAGACCCATGCTTGCGTTTAATTTTGGAGATACGATTTGCCTCTGGAGCCAAGTATATATTCATAGCCGGCAATGGGTATGGCAGCTGTTCGACTATACAAAAAGAGACTACATAAATCATTTTTAGGACAGAAAATGAAGACTTGCCAATGAACATATTTCTATAGCGTAGGAGACAAGATTGTCAGACTCCAAAAGTCAGGTACTTGTTATCTTCCATTTATAGATCCCATTTCAAATTTTATGTACGGGTTATAAAGCAAAATTGGGTCTACAGTAGAATGAAAAGTAATTTTATTAGTTTCCTTAGATAATGAAACCCATCTGTTATGTACCAAAAATTATATAACACCTCATGAAACAGCGTGTTGGTCCCATCATCTCCTCTGAACTGCCCGGACTTCTGGTGCCGTTTAGGAATGGGTGCTGCCATCGAACGGGTCAGCATTTGCCTGCGTTTTAAAGAAATCATGTGAGATTCTTCATCTCCGTGGGGGCACTGCCAGAAACTGTAAACGCAAAGGTAACATCCAGCTTTTCAGCTTTCCTTCCCAATTTTAATAGCCAAATATTAAGCATAATTTCCATAGGATTAATCTTGCGATATAGAAAATCAGCCTCATGTTAAGTGAGAAAAGAATTTCAGAGTTTTTGTGTTGTTATTTCAAAGATAAGTCTAGAGACCTGATTCCAAGCAAAATAGAATTTTCTATGGGTTTAAACAACAAAAATAGCCCAGCATCTGTTGTTTTTTCTGTACTGATGGATGATTTGTATGTTGGCTCCCAAATTCTGTTCCAGAATTCATACAAAATAGTAAGAACACCTTAGCATTGAACTGTGCACGTACTGTAATTGATATTGAATTAATAATAGTTAAATTCGGTATCTTCCAAAGTTTACAAACTATGGGGGCTTTATGCTACTGTATGATGAATATGAAGCCAAATTCCCATTTCTGATGAGGCCTCTTACATAATTTAGGGACTATAAAAAGACCTTTAATGTTTGTAAATGTAATTTCTGTCTGTTTTCAATCACAATGGCATAAAGAAGTCACTCTATATAAATGAGAAACAGCCCGTGTTTTACAAATAACAGTTTCAGAGATAAATAAAAACCATTTACTGTAAGCTTTTGAAAGGTATTTTAATTACAGTAATAACAACAATTTGGCAGCTTTTAGATATTTAATCTGAATTGCTACTAAGTTTAAAGATTAAAAGTGAAGTACAATCCTCAGGACCTAAGAATTAGATCCCACAGGATGAGTGTCCTGACTCCGATCCAGAAAGACTAATGAGAACGGTTTTAACTTCAGGCACATAAGTAATCTCTTCGTTTCAGTGGATCTTCCACATGCTTAAAATTCAGCAAGTTCTGTATCGGGGTCAGCACACTTAGCAGCTTCTAGAAATGAGCTTTACATTTCCTTTATCTCCTGATGAAAGTGCATCCCTCTTCAATTAAAAATACACTTCCGTTTTTAACAGCAAATGCCATTATTTAGTTGTATTACTGTCTATTAGAGAGGTAACTTAAATAATTCAAAGCGTTCGTACACTACTTCAACTGCTTGCTCTTGGTTAGCGCTTGTGAGCCTGCCTGTAGATGGTGCCTTCTGATACGATCGACAGCACTAATTAGATAGCTGCTGTTAAGCTAGTATTTGAGATGTACGTTATTTTTAGCTTTAAGGTGCTCAGTTATCCTTCATTGGGTCGATATCAAACCTTTTCCAGAGTTGTCCGTATGAAAGGCCCCTTTCTACAATTTGACCGTGACCTTTCTTTGAGATAGTGCATCTGGTGACTCATTGACTATAACAGAACGGACCACAGCAGCTTTGCTGTTGTTCCTTTCATTTATATAAAGAGAAGACGTGGTGGCGAATGTATTGCCCTGAGAGCACCAACAGAGGTGACAATATTGCCGTTGCCACCGGAGGGCTGAGGAGGCGTCCAAGGGACCCACCACACCAGGCTCACTGCAAACAAGTCCTCTGCTCCCTAGCGCCTGTTAGCTAAAAACCTATTTTTCAGTTGCCCTGACATGAATCTTATGAACAGATCCTTCCATTGTAACTTACATAAGAATGATTCCCACATAGAGACAGAACGCATAAAACGTCTTCATATGTGTAATGTTCCGTTTGAATTGCGGAGCTCGTTTTGACTTGTGCTGGTACGGATGGGAAAGGAAAAGCGTTCCATGCAAATGTCATGATGGTTGAAGGAAAAATTACTGAATTCAACTTTGTACATATCTGCTTTTTCTCTCCTCCTATATATTAACTAAAATCGAAAAACAAAAAAATCCCCGTAGATGAGGCTTAAGAAGAGTTGTTGTTTCACTGAGGAACACTTCAAAGGGACCGCCGCCGAGAATACCGAGTGATCTCTTGACCAGAATCATCCCAGTGATGTGAATTCCCCTAAGAACGGAGGGCTTATCTGTGAGTGTATGCACAAAAGGACTTAAATCACCAAGTAAATAGTGAATCAGAAGACAGTTTTGTTAGCTATCACAAACACGTACACAGCCCGGTTCTGTCTCCCGCGGAGGTACACGGATGTCTGCTGTCAATAGCGTTGCCCTCCTAGAAGACAGGAGGAGGCGTAACTGCAGCAATCCCGGGTGTCCCAAGGCAGACGACTCAATTTTAGTTTAATGACCATCCACAAACGTCACTGTGAGGCAGCCACCAGCGTACGTACCAGTGCTGCCACATCCTAAATATAGCTTTTTTTACAAGCACGGACCTAAAAATCCTTAAACTTTTAAGATGTTTAAATGTGAGCGCCAAAATGAGAAAGCTTGAATCTAGACGCAAGCGAACAGGTTTCCCGGCGTGCCTGTAAGGAGTCACGTGTGTTTCCAAATCTGAATGTACTCGTTACGCGGAACACAGAATTTTATATTTCTGTATAAAGAATGTATGACCTCTTACCTACAGGTAAGAGTGGTTATACACTTTGTAAAGTCATTTCCTTGTGACTTCACCGTCAATGAATATGTATCACCAGCCACCGTCTATTCCCCATATAGACATATATATTTATCTAAATTGTAGAAAAGAATAAAACTGAGCTATGCTGAAGAGTGAGGGCCTCAAGTGAATCATTCCCTGAAATGAAACATTCACTGTAGCTACTGAGCAAAATGTTCTTTGCCACCATATTCAAGTTCTCAAAATTGACGGTGTTTCATTTCCTGTTTATAAAAAAGCAGTTGAGAGTTGGACGAACGGAATAAACTTTTTAAGTTGCCTCCAAACAGAAGGATTTCATGCGGCTGCTGCAGTGTTGTTTTTCGATCGCTATCTTTTTGGACTTGAACACAGCTGCACTGTAATAGGTCCAGCTCACGGCTGTCCAGGTGCTTTCAGAACAACAAAACCTCTGTCACATTACAGAGCCAGGAAATGACGGTCATTGAAACAGCAGAGCTGCCTGGGCCGCGCAGTGAGTGTGTGCCACGCGTTACGGGCACGGCAAAACAGATGAAAAGTTCCGTCTCCTTACTAACATCACTTGTGAGCTTACGTAAAGGCTGGCTGGATTATCATATTTTAACACCTCAGGGCTGTCCCAATATTTAAAATTCTGAAGTATTTAGCTGGCTCTTCCAGAAAATACATTTTAATGGAAATTCAAAGAGTCTTTAAAAAATGACTCCACATAACTCTCTAGTAGCATCTTGACATCAACAAATCTTTCCAGAGCCCGAGCTACATAAGCTGAGTTCCAAAACCTAGCAACTACAGCTGATGATGAAATGCCACATCACGTGTTTTAAAACCATGAAGGGTTGGTTCTGAAATTCAACATCAAACAAAATGGTCTGCACCTTAAAGGGGGGGAAAAATTGACTGCGCTTCAAAGGCAGTGTTGGAAAATATTGCAATAGGAGCCTGAAAAATTGAATCTATGCACTAGAAGGAAGGAAGAATCTTTGTTTCTGGACATCTGAGTAGCGCCCGGTGAGAGAACAGGATGCACGGCGTAGGACGATGCGCTTTCACTCTGGAGAACTGCTTCGGCCGGGGTATCTTTGCCCGTGCTAAAACGGCCGTACAACCAGCAAGGAATTTTCGAGACAGATCGGTGACGAGGCTAACGAGATGTTCCCTGCAGGCGTCCAGCGTACAGACACAGGAGGTGGTGTCAGCTGCGGAAGAGTACGGCATCTTCAAATCATGCCTGATACCATGGCAAAGCGAAGGGAAAGCATGCCTGTTCAGATTTGCAAGTGTTCGGTAAACAATGAATGTATTTCGTTATTTAAGTAAAAAATAACATTTCAGAAAAGGCATTGCAACAAACCCGTGCCATATTGTCAACACGCCGGTGTTTGCCTCCTGGAGAGGGGGTTCCAATTCCACATCCGATGCCTGCGACGGCTGCAGTCCATGAGCAAGGTCAAGGAAATAAATGCTAAATAATGGACTCTCCAACACCAGGCGTGTTGAGCCAAGACGTGGCCTAAGGAAGAAGCACTGGGAGGGTGCTATGTTTGAAACTACATCCACCGCAGTGTGGCTTTTATTTTATTTTATTGTAGTTTTACATTTTATTCTCAAGTAAGGCCAGCTCATGGGTAACGATGTTCCTGCTATGTTAGCAGAAGTGCTATTTTTAAATCACTCTGCACCTGGCAATAACCTACTGCAAATACAGAGTAGGTTTTGCTCCTCTGCAGCAAAAGGATTTGCCAGATGGGCTTTCCTAATAAATTGTGTCTGATAAAAGGAAGAGAAGGTTATTTAAACAAAAAGATTTTAGCTATGCCATTACATTTAAAACAGATTGAGGATTTTGCCAGTAGATAAACTGAGCGGGAAATAGTGAATAGACGCGCTACTCTGGACGATGGCTTCTCTAGAAAGGAAGGCACGGGTGGCTAAAAGCAAAAATAAGTCACACGCAAAATTAATGATTTAAATAATAACATAAAAATGGGGTCAGACCAAAGATCAGCTTGTCCAGTTCCCAGTCACTGACAAAAGTGTTTTGAACACACGTGTGCCGCAGCTCCTGCCTGGAGAGCGTGCCTCTTCGCGCTGGCCCGCTGCCCGGGTACGTGGCTTGCAAGTCGCCGAGTCTTTCACAGGGGGAGCAGAGGACAGCCATGGGCCCGCACAGCGGGAGCAGAGGACAGCCATGGGCCCGCACAGCGGGAGCAGAGGACAGCCATGGGCCCGCACAGCGGGAGCAGAGGACAGCCATGGGCCCGCACAGCGGGAGCAGAGGACAGCCATGGGCCCGCACAGCGGGAGCAGAGGACAGCCATGGGCCCGCACAGCGGGAGCAGAGGACAGCCATGGGCCCGCACAGCGGGAGCAGAGGACAGCCATGGGCCCGCACAGCGGGAGCAGAGGACAGCCATGGGCCCGCACAGCGGGAGCAGAGGACAGCCATGGGCCCGCACAGCGGGAGCAGAGGACAGCCATGGGCCCGCACAGCGGGAGCAGAGGACAGCCATGGGCCCGCACAGCGGGAGCAGAGGACAGCCATGGGCCCGCACAGCGGGAGCAGAGGACAGCCATGGGCCCGCACAGCGGGAGCAGAGGACAGCCATGGGCCCGCACAGCGGGAGCAGAGGACAGCCATGGGCCCGCACAGCGGGAGCAGAGGACAGCCATGGGCCCGCACAGCGGGAGCAGAGGACAGCCATGGGCCCGCACAGCGGGAGCAGAGGACAGCCATGGGCCCGCACAGCGGGAGCAGAGGACAGCCATGGGCCCGCACAGCGGGAGCAGAGGACAGCCATGGGCCCGCACAGCGGGAGCAGAGGACAGCCATGGGCCCGCACAGCGGGAGCAGAGGACAGCCATGGGCCCGCACAGCGGGAGCAGAGGACAGCCATGGGCCCGCACAGCGGGAGCAGAGGACAGCCATGGGCCCGCACAGCGGGAGCAGAGGACAGCCATGGGCCCGCACAGCGGGAGCAGAGGACAGCCATGGGCCCGCACAGCGGGAGCAGAGGACAGCCATGGGCCCGCACAGCGGGAGCAGAGGACAGCCATGGGCCCGCACAGCGGGAGCAGAGGACAGCCATGGGCCCGCACAGCGGGAGCAGAGGACAGCCATGGGCCCGCACAGCGGGAGCAGAGGACAGCCATGGGCCCGCACAGCGGGAGCAGAGGACAGCCATGGGCCCGCACAGCGGGAGCAGAGGACAGCCATGGGCCCGCACAGCGGGAGCAGAGGACAGCCATGGGCCCGCACAGCGGGAGCAGAGGACAGCCATGGGCCCGCGCAGGCAGGTGCCCAGCGCTTCCCCCTGTGGCCTGCAGAGATGTGAGGAATTTGTTCTGTCTGACTAACGTAACCAGTGAGCTACAGCGTGGAAGTCCGGAGGGGCAGCAGTGCTGTGTACTAATATTATTTCTACTTGAATTTAATAAAAAATTATCATCCCTGCTTCTATTTTTTTTTTCTTTTCCAGGATGACCTTACATGCTTGATTGCAGAAAAGTTTCCAGGCTGTGAATCTTAATCTGGCAATGTGAAGCCATGAGTTTGGCATGTAAAATCATTGTGGGTTGTGTTTTCATGTCAAAGTTCTCATTGATTTCA
Source organism: Rynchops niger (assembly GCA_013400035.1). Classification (NCBI taxonomy): domain Eukaryota; kingdom Metazoa; phylum Chordata; class Aves; order Charadriiformes; family Laridae; genus Rynchops; species Rynchops niger. The sequence continues at coordinate 455,831 of VXBH01002955.1, read as the reverse complement.
GTGGGCTTCGGATCAGACAAAGATTACCGGTCCTGGTCCCACCAAAGGTCCTTCTGGCGAGGCGTGCTCCCGGCGGCTGTGGCCAATAGCAGGGGCCTAGGAAAGGTGCAAATACGTGCAAAACATAGAGATAAATACAGAGATTCACAAGCAATTGCTGAACCAGAATTTGTGTCTTTCTAGAATAGTCCAAGTCTTTTTTAAACACCTAATTTTTTAGCATCTGGGTAAAAAGCCCAGTGATGGTAGTTTTACTTACGCTAATGACTCACCTCTGTACAACACTCCTGCCATTGAATTGATGGCCCAGAGATTAAACTCTCACATTCAGTTTGCTTAATGTTGTTGTGTATCTTACGTCCCGCTACTCGGCTTATACTCAATCTTTGAGTTTTAGCTCACCCGAGCAAGCACTCAGTAAAACTTTTAACATCTTGATCGTTCATACAGCAGTCTGGAAATCTGTTCCTCTGAATTCTTCCTGTTTCCTGGCTTCCATTCATCTGTCTACAATTTTATAGTATCAATATGTTAATGTTTTCAGAAAGGCAGGAATTTCTATAAAAGCTATTAGATACAAGCTGCTCGTAGTGTCCGTCATGGCCTGGCTCCGTGCGTGAAACCGTCCAGCCCATTTGTGACCAAACATCACATCCTCCAAGAAAAATGGATGTGATTAAGGGAAGCGACGGTGCCGTCTCTGGGCACTGGTAAAGGAATTTGCAGCGAGGGCTGATGTCACGGATCAGTTGTGTCACAGCAGGTAGATTATCTGTGGGCCACCAATCTCAGAACAGTTTCCACCGTGAATCCCCTTGTCTGCTGGCTTAACTTCACAAAAACAAACCAAAACCAAAACCAACCGAAGGAGCACCCTGCCTTCGCAGCGTCCAGGAGGGTCTTGCAGTTTGAATGAGACACGAGTTTGATGCGTGACTGAGCATTCATGGGGGGTAGCTGCCCATTATTTAATTTTTATTTATAAATTTTGAATACTTGATACTGACTCAAATTCATTACGTTAAATCCATTTGGACTGCACTGAAGTTATTCCATGATAGGTCTGGTTAAAGTATCTCTTCATAACACTCAATGTTATTCAAGTGCGTATCTGAGATGCTTAATCAAGACAATGGCTCCATCACACCAGCACTAGTGTATGTAAGAAACAGCAGACCCTTCCTTAAATTAAATTATTTTCCTTTGATTTTCCTTTTTTTTCCCTTTCTGAATATTGTCTTACTTCTTCCCTTTTTATTTTTTATTTTTATTCTTTAAATAATAATAATTGTTGTTGTTGTTATTATTAAATTGGTTGCTTCAGGCAGTCATCAGTTACAAAACAGCTCCTGCAATCCGAAAATACCGACATCAGTCTGAGGTCAAGCTTTCTTGCGTGAGAAGCCTGGCAGCAGCATGTGACGATGAGCCGGGATATACAGCGGTGCTGTGCTCTGATAGATGATGACGCTGAATTGTTTTTTATGGTGATTTAACATTGAAAACTTATTATACTGTGAGCTTAAAGTTTCTATTTAGAAAGGAATATGTCAGCAATAAAAGCAATGACTTTCACAGAGGAGGAAGGCTGTCGCCTCATTAGAGCTTTGTAAAGAAGCTTTAATGACAGAGCTTCGGCTGAGGGATAAAAATCAGAAGCTAAGTCAGGAGATAACTAAACATTAGAAAAAAGGAAAGCTGAATGATATATAAGCTCACAATGAATGAAAGAAAATTAAGATCAGATTAGTCCTATCAATTTGTTGGTTTTTCTTCTGATTGTCTTCTGTTTATCACGTAATTTACGCATGTACTTAATACGTTTAACTGCTTTTACAGCAGGATGGATTTATAAGGTCTTCCCGGATCTCAGCTTTGGGAAGGCGGCGCAGAGGAGCACCGGTGGTTATTCTTGAAGACAGATTTTAGAAGCTCCATTATGAATTTTCTGAAACTACATTATTTTTAAGTTTTGAAATTCGAGGCTTAACCATAAATTATTTCTATTGACAAGATGTAATTAGCAGGATCAGACATAAAGTGAGATGGAATTATACGGAAAATAACACTTTGACAGATAAAACTGTGTCTTGTACGGATAAAAGTAAACCTTAAAAATGAACTAATGTCTTTATTGGTTTCTTGGTCTTGCTGTGGTAATTTCAACACCAATTTATTTGATTTTTTCCAGTTAGTAAAAGGAGAGAGAGTTTGAAATTAGTCATTCAGTGTTTTGCCCGAAGATACCAGCTGTAACCAGAGACGGCGAAATCGGAGGAGTTTCACACTTAGCTGCCCACGCGGATATACAAGTTCACTTGGAATTGCAAATGGCATTGTCAGGGTCACATCAGTGTTCACGTGTCACAGCTCAAACTGGAGATGATTTCAGGAAGACGGGCGTGGGTAGAAAGTACGAGTACGTCTCACTGAGGGAGCAGTGGAAAAGCAAGCTCTGAAGAAGCAACATTTTTTTTCTTCCAAAAGCCATAAATGACACTTGGGGAGCGCTGTATTGTAATGACTTGCAACAACATACTTGCCTATAGCAGAAGTATCCTAGATGATACTGTTGTCAGAGCCTCTGCAGGAATATGCTGCCATCGATTCACTGGCTGTTGGATAAAAGACAGGATTTGATTTTAGTATATCCCGGTGCTTATTTAAATCAATTGCATCTTATTTTTCGTAATGTTTATTAGCATGTTTTCATATTCTACATCTTATCAAAACATGTACTTTAGCAAACTGACAACCAGGACTTACCCTCCTGCATTTCTCAGGATATTTTCTTTGTTTTGCAGGATCCTAAATATTTCAAGTCACAGAAGACTGGGAGAGGCCAATTAAAAGAAGGCTGGAGAGACACCCATCAGCCAATTATGTGTTCCTACAAACTTGTGACTGTGAAATTTGAAGTCTGGGGACTTCAAACCAGAGTAGAGCAATTTGTGCACAAGGTCAGTGAAACAGGAGCTGTTTCTTCTCCGTCACATTAGCAGAACTTGAGTATTCCCCTGCAGAGGAACGCAACTACGGCTGTGTAGAAGCGAGGGAGCTCAGCCGAATCCGCTTTCAGACCTCTCTCAAGGTCTGACAGATCTGGAGCAGAGCCAAAGAGTTCATCTCTGGGTATAAACTTGACAAAGCCTGGAGTTGCTCAGGTCTAAGGTTGAGGAAAAACTACCAGTAACATTTTCAATAGATAGACGATAGATGTAGGAGCTGAAGTATTTATGAGTATACATGAGAACCGTACATGGAGCAATGATGTGCAGAATCTCTTACAAACAGGTAGTGGGAAAGTTTTCCAATCGGTCTATTAAAAAATTAAGTAATGAATGGCATAACAGCCATGTTTTTCAGAGTATTGACCTTCCACATGTTTAAAAAACTGACAAGGAAAAAGAAGAGTTCCAGAACATCTAATCGCCCAAAGATTAATAGATTCTGCGCACATTCCCGTATTCCCGTGCTAGTCAAAGCCATGACAATGTGACCCACTGTTAGAAATAGATCCACTTCAAGCGGGAGGTTGGACTGCAAGACCTTGCGAGCCAGCATGTCTGACTCTGTAGGGCATGTCTTTTTAGACACAAAACTGAGAGAATATTTTTCATTTTAAATCATGTTGAAAGACAATTGTGTTACTTTTCTAAAATGTTTCGTTTCTGCAGAGATATTTGACCTTTTCCTTGTTTCGCAGGTGGTCAGAGATATACTATTGATCGGTCACCGGCAGGCTTTTGCCTGGGTTGATGAGTGGTACGGTAAGTATTCTCCAAATTTAGCCCATTTAAAAGGGCTGCTGCAAAGCTGATGACAATTAACAATAGATTTCAGTTTGCTTTCATGGACCACCAGGTCCTAGTGTAAGTCGTTCATGAAAGAGATGGAGCGATGTTCAGTTGCTCTGGAGCATACGGAGCGCGTTTACAGCAGGCTCTTGGTGACAAGAGCAGGCTGTATTTTCGGCAGCCATTAGGCAGCACAGGGGGACGCCTTTATATCCCATACATCCCAGAGTGTACGCATCCGTCGCAACACCCTGCATGGTGGGCAGATAGAAGCTGCCAGGAGTCATCTATACGGAGAACCACGTGCAGGTTTGAATAAAGCTTCTTATTCGGACTGCATTAACGTGCAGGTGTTTCCATACTGCAGACTCCTAGGGCCTCTGATACAACTGAATTTCAGCTTTTTAGGAAAGTTTTAAACTGTTCATATGGATTGCAATAAAGAAAAGATGGAGCTCTAACGTCCTTTCTGAAAAACGAATATAAATGTAAAACCTACTGGGTCTGATTCAACAGCAGCTGCATGCAAAAACTGTTCTGAGTCCCCGAAGCAGCTGTAGGAACGGGCCCTTTCAATAGCACAGAGTAATCCTGAGTATCGAAAGAGCCCATTATATTTGATAAAATAAGCTCGCGGGGCTTGTGCTTTTTACATGTATTTTCAGTAAGACGTATCCATAATCATAGATACTCGTAGAACAGCTTCTAAGACATACAATAGGAATTTGGGAATATATTCATAATGTTTATTTAGACCCTCCTTAAGCTTCAGGAAGCAGCGTTTTGGGCGTTTGGTGGATAAGAATGACACCTGGCTTTCATCAAAACTCAGAAACATTCTGCGTTGCTTACAAGCAGTCCATTAGCCCAGCCGGTGCAAACACAGACATCTCCAGTGACTCCATAAACCTGCGTAATTTTACACTAGGATCTAACAAGAAACTCATCGTGCTGATTTGGAAAAAAATTTGCTTTTGAAATCACAATGTTCTTATAAATTGAATAGTGCATGAAAAATTTGTGCTGTAATGGTTGTAAAAATACTGAAATCTACTAAAAATATCTTCTAGTTTGGGATAGTCAGAAACTAGTAAGAGAATTTTGTACCCAGTGAGAAGGAGTTCCTAAGGGTTTTTTTTAATTTTATAAATATTTTTTTCTTTTTCTCCCTGAAATGTAGTGATTCATTATTTTCCCTGTATGAAGTCAGGGAAACTGATGACTTCAAATAAAGAAGCCTGACTTCACGTAAAAACTGAGCCCACAAGTTTGCCCCCAATCTACCCAAAATATCTATTAAAGCGAGACATAAGGAAATGTTACTGGGAAGCAACGAGTCTTCTGCGCCTTGGCAGAGGTACTGATAAGATAACGAGTGCGTAATCACGCAGTTAAACATACAGAATAGGTTTAGCCCAAAAACATTTAACCACAGATTTTCCCATCTTAACTCTGAATGCACCCTGCCAAAAATACTCTTTCCACAAATGAAATATTGGGATACACCATTATCTTGTGGATTTTTATTTGTCATGGTGAGTCTTTTTACTAAATAATATAGTGTACTCTTAGAACTTAATTGTCAGGCTAAGTGCAGACCCTAAAAAAATCTGAGCTTACTGAAATGGATATGAAGACAGGCTAAGTATATAGCAAGGTTTATTAAAAAAAAAAAAAAAGAAAGAAAAATAAAGTGCAGAAAGTTAGTTCAGGTAACCCCCTGTGCTGCCGGCAGCCCTTATACCACTGCGCTGTCCGGAAGCATAACAGCTGGTAACACCTGGTGGCCAGAAACCGAGTGTTTCCTTACCCAAAGTGAGCGAAACCCAATGTATATACATCCAGTTCCATTTAATACCTCTGAAGTGCAAAACTGCTCTTGACATGGTTTTGCGTGTAGGGAGAGTTTTTCAGAAATAGAATTTTTAAAACATCTGTGTGCCTTCGTATGTCTGTTAGCATCTTCTAAAACAGAAGTTTGAGAAGGACTTGGAGATGATGCAAGTCAATCAGATAATCAGTGTAATAAAATCAAGTACTAAACAATGTGTTACGTTACGGGTATTACTGATCGATTACTGGAGTAGGAATGTGTCTTGTCATTAAATTTACTAAACTGTATTTAGCTTTATTATTAAGAAAATCTATTTTCCCAGTGTTATTTACTAATAAAGAGCATGTTCTCTGCTTGGCAAAGTGCATCCGTAGCATGTTATTGACACGGCTTATGAGCTTGCTTTTCATTCCAGATAACGGTAAAAGGAAAAGACTAAAAGCGTAGGAGTTAGTGGTATTCCATGTCTCCTTTTGATCAAAATTTCAGGCTGCATTTCGTTTTCGCTGATGAAGTATTGCATCGTGCTACTGATACAACAGCTAACGTTTTACCTTTCTTTAAAAGCTGCCTCATAAAATGCAGCGAGAGCCTCGTATCACCTAACGAGGACCGGTGCGATATAAGAATTTGCAGATCCAAGTGGCACGTAATAAACTTGGAAAAAATGATAGCCTCAAGAACAAAACCGCAGTGTACATTACCGCAACTGGTACACATTTCCAAGAATACTGTGCTGCTAAAATGCTATTTCAGTTTTACGGGTAAAAAGTTGATGGCTATTATCACGAAGCTCTGAGGTTACCAAAGCGTTGTAAAGACCAAAATCCTGACAGCCTTCGTGTTCACTTACACCTTACTCGCAAGTAGATTCATTGAAAGCATGGGAATATTCAGAAGAGTAAGGTCACAAGTCAATTAATTGGATTCTTTATGTTTTTGCTGGACATGTGGTTTATGACAAATCTTTCTAAAGTCTGGCATAATTGCTTGGAGTTACATAGCAAGCACCTGACAGGTTACACACTGGTTGGACAACATCGGGCATGCCTAGACACTGATAAGTGACTGTACCGGTAGAATCAGCCTGATTTGTGGAATATTTCTAATTCTTACAAGTCATTAAATTGCTTGAGGCTACGAAACTACTAACGTATTCACTATTCATTCACTTACCAGTATAATTAAGTGTTCGTTTCTGGAATCTAAGGTGATGTGTGCTCTAACATTAAGAATGTTTGCTGGTTATGAGATGTACTATGCAGAGATAACATAAAATCTTTTTGAAAGTGCCTGGAAAGGTAAGTAGCTATTTATAATATTTCTGTAGCTATCCTTTATTCCAAAGGATCTTCTAAAATCTTTTTTAGAAGATCTTGGCCTTTGCCAAGGCCTGCACTTCAATACTTTTTGCCTACCTTATGTTACACAGATACTCCTAAACAATTTCCACTCCTTCCTGTTCTCTGACTCCCTTTGACTTAACCCTCGTACACCTTCCTTGGCTGATGTAACTACCTTTATGAGGCCATTTTCATAAAGTTAGTTGCTCTGTGCTTTTTTTTAAATCCTTTTTTGGCTTCTGCTGAAAGACTATATGTTCCTAGAACCTTCTCCTTAAAAAAAACAATTAAGTTTGCACTGCATCAATGGAAAATGCCAACAATTTTGAACTCTTTACAGATATGACTATGGATGATGTTCGAGAATACGAGAAAAATATGCATGAAAAAACCAACATAAAAGTTTGCAACCAACATTCATCTACTGTGGATGAAATAGAGAGCCATGCCCAAGCAAGAGTATGTCGATTTTTAAAACGTATTGCCCACCCTCAGCTAATACCCCTGCACAGATCAGAGAAGAGCAACCAGCTGATCTTGCTGACCAGTCAGTGGGATCTGGGGGAGGTTTTGCTTCAGTAGGAACCGAAGCTTTCTCCTGGAAGTGCAATCCTGCCTTTCCTTTGCACTGTAAACTGCCACTGATGTAAGAAAGGGTGGGGTTGGGCTCATACACAACTCCCTGTCTTCCAGGAAAACACAATTCTCAAATTTCAGTTGGATGCACAAAGAAGAAGTTAAATAGGAGGGGTTTTTTCTATCGTTTGAATAGTTGAATAATGCAAGAGTTCAGAGTGCTTCAGTCAAAAAGCCGGGAACACGGGGAGTGGAAAATTTCTATGGGACTGATAAAATTGTTTGCCTTACCAGGAAAAAAAAAGCTTATGAACTATTCACTCTTTTCAAACTAATTTTAATGTTGTCATTGATTAGCTACCAACAAGGTGAGAAGTATTTTCGGAAGTACCTAACAGCAGTTTGTGGAGAAGGGCAGGTTTCTGTGCAGGTTCTTTCATTCAGGTTTTCCTGGAAATTTCATAAAGTATTTAACTTCCTAATTTGGGCACCTCAAATAGAGGCCTACAATTAGAAATTAGTGCTATCTGCAAATAGGAAAGATGCAGTGATAATTGCTTTTGAAATGTTATTATTCCTTTCTTTCGACTGCCTGCGCTGTATCGACGGTTTGACGCAGGTAACGAGGGGGGGGCAAGGCCTGGAGGGCTCGAAGCCTCTCCTTTGTTCTTGCTCAGTGAAAAGTGCCCCCAGCCCGAGAAGACCTTACCGAAGGCACAAGCAGGAAGGGAGTCGGGGGCCTGCAGCGCTGCAGCTCCATTGACATCAAGGTTACTCTCTAGCTGAGCAGCAGAGAATCAGTTCTGACGGTGGCTTTTCAGGATCTGGCTTTGAATGAAGTCTGCCGTCCTTAGTTCCCACGTGGAAAAATTTCCCTTGAGGTCAGAACAGAATTTGTCGTTAACGGAAAAAAAGAGAGAGAGTCTGAGCCTTCTTAGCTCAGGGTAAGGGCTTGTTTTACTTGAGCGTGTATCAGAACAGACGAGAAGTTAAAGCAAGTAGAAGTTAAAAAGCAAAAGTCAACTGAAGGGACAATAAGTATTTCATGGCTGAAATTAAAATGAATAGTCTTGGAGGCTACCACTTAGCAAGACTTTAATGAGGCTTCACTTCAATGGCTGGTAAACCGAGAAATCTTCCTCCTTCACTTTCATTTGTCCAAGACAGCTTTTGCTTCTTGTTGTACGGAATTCCTCAGTCGAAAATAGCCGAAATGAGTGCACGGCTCCCTTTGGCGTCAGGGTGCTTTAAACCCTTTGAGTTCAGAAACACTACACACACTGTTACGGGGTGTGAAACAAAACGTAAATCCGCAAAAGAGGTTCAAATCTGTCCCCAACACAAGGAGTTACGGTTCCTCTGAGACCATCTGTTTATTTCCACCACTTAGCTCAGGTATGAAAATAGCTTCGTCCTCACCGCTAATAACTGGAAACGTGGGCTGAAAAGGTCCCTGGAATGCCGTCTGCAGGGAAGAGAGAGGGCAGCTGGCAACACGCATGCCTGTTTATTTAATATGGTGTTGTAATACAACATAAAGCTTCTTCCACGTAACAGTTGCAGCCAAGGCTACAGATGCACGCAGCTGGGTAATATTAAAAATTATCGATGTACTGCATGCATAGGATTTTGTCATGCGTATGGTAAGCACCATTGCCAGTCCCGTGTCTCAGGCACCCACATGTACAAGAATTTTAAATTTATTAAAATGCTCGTGTTTTTATTTCTGGGGTTTTTGAGCTGTCAGAGCTCAAATAATCTATAAAATGGCTTAATGAGATACTTTAAATTTGCAAATTTAACATGACGTTCAGTGAAAAACATAATTTCGGTTGGCTCAGTGGACATCTTGCAGGCGATGTAGACATCAAGCAGCAGGTTTCACTGGAGTCTTCCTGGTTTTTTTGCCCAACCCACCCGTCTGTAGCAGATGTCATTCGCCCGCGGCTTTAGCGGAAAAGTTTTGAGGGCTCAGCTCGGCGCAGCCCTGCGCCGGGACCGCTCTGCCCTCTTGCGGGTTTCCACAGCACTGTGACACGTTTGTCACCTCAGCAGACTTGCACCGCTCTTCAAGTTCTCTGCGGAGCCGATTTTCCATTGCAAAGTGGCTTTAACCTCTGATCTCGTTTTGCCTCGGCTTTGCAGGGGATTAAGCAGTGGATTTGTCAGTTGGCCATAAATGTTTAAGTACAGACGTTGGATGGAAGAGTTGGAAAATGTGTTGTGACTTTGTCAAGCGAGAGGGAGTTCTCTGGGCTTTAGCAGCAGCAAAGCAAAACGGCCCCAGTTACGGGCACGCAGCTGCAACCGGGACTCAACGGGGCCGTGCTGGGGGAAAGACAATTTTTCATCCCTTGGTAATTACAGGAGACGAACAAACCGGTTACAACCCTCTACCCGTTCATGCTCACGATCTAGGTGCGAAAAAAACCCCAACCTATCAGTTTTATTTTGTTTGAAGTTCTGGAAAATTATACTTGCTGGCTGTGTATCTAAAAGTATTCTTCAATGGCCTGTGAAATAGCTGGTTTTTCCGGCAATTACAGAGGTAGCACTCTTCATTCAGTTCAGACCCAGGTAGAAGAGGAACCATTAGTATGTGATTAATGTACTTAACTGCTTTTTCTTTACGTTAGCTGCTTATTGTACTCCAGCCACTGCATTACAATAGGAAGGCATTCATGTGGAGAATCACTCAAGGACATGCATGTTAAGCAATCATTCCCTGATTTAGAAATTGGATGGAAGTAGTTTATCTGAGTTAACGAAATGATAATTTGAATTTATTCTAACACGCCTTTATCCTTCTTTCCTTCTTGTTGAAGACATGACAATGGATGAAGTCCGAGAGTTTGAACGAGCCACTCAGGAAGCCACCAACAAGAAGATTGGGATTTTCCCGCCTGCAATATCTATCTCTAACATTTCCATGCCTTCTTCAACCCGCAGTGCTCCATCTAGTGCCCCATCAACTCCTCTCTCCACAGATGCTCCTGAATTCCTAACGGTTCCCAAAGACCGGCCTCGGAAGAAATCTGCTCCAGAAACTCTCACTCTTCCAGATCCAGCGAAAAAATCCCTTTGAATTAACCCAGCATGTTTCCTCCTGATAAGCCATGTCTGCCACAGCAAGAGTGATGTAACTGAATTTCTACAAAGGTCATGGTGGTTTGGTGGTTGGTTTTTTTGCTTAAAATAATCTTACTGGTGTGGAAAGATTACCTCTTTCCACAGACTTGATCCTTAAAACCTTCAGAGAAGTGCATGCGAGAGAACGTAGTTTATATATTCCTCAAGTAGTGTTTCAAGCCATATGGTGCATCTTACTGATATAGAATGACATAGTCGGAGGGGAACCCTATAAAAGAAGTTAAATCTTTCTGTAGCGGTATTCTACCTACAGATCCTCATCTAGGTCATAACATTTATAATTAGGAGTAGGTATTTAGTAAAGCTGCCAAGGACTTCTGAGGCAAATTAGTGCCAACTAAAATGCATGGTTAACAGGAAAAAAACCCTCCCGTTTTCTTGATAGCTGATTTTAAAATCCTTCCTGCTCTCAGGCGTCTCCTGTGTATTCATAAACCTTTGACCTGTCACTCATTGTACCTGAACACCAACAGCAATCACTCAGATTCACATTTTGCTTAATACGACTCAGGATTTGGGGCCTACCTAACAAACGCAAATCTTTTCAAACCTAAAATATCACTGTATCGAAGCCCCAATTGTAATAAATCACACTGACTTTGAGGCCATTGAACTATTTCTATCTTGCACAGAATTTGTAAAAGAAACCACCTATTTCTTGTAGATAATGTATTTTAATAGCTCTCCCCTGTCCTTTTGTGATCTCTTAAGTCCGTATTGGTGTTCATCAATGGTGTTCCATATGTAAGATTGAAAAAAAGCAGCTAAATTGAGCCAGCTGGGAAGCAAACCCAATGGATTCTGTCTTTTCCTCACTGGAAGAAGAGTGGTAGTTACGCTGTAAAACCTTGAACGTAAGGGAAAAAAAGATGAGAGTCCTTTTTCTTTCCTGCCTCGCATCTTTGCTGAACAGCACAACCTCTACTAACAGAAAGCTGCTTCCAGGCTTTGCCATCGTCTCTAGGGAAGGGGTGAACAAAGTCAGTCCCTTTACAAAACCAATGGATCGTGGGGCGGCTCGGTCCTGGGTAGGGTGACGTCAAGGAAACAGAAGTGCTCTTCCTGGTCTGCGTGTGAAATCACCCTTCAATCTCAGGAATTAAAATGTAGAAAAGGACGTTTCCCAGTAGGGAAGTGTAGATTGTGGAAGGAGAAAAATAAACGGCAGAAGTGGTCTCTTCCTTCCCTCCTTTTCAAAATGTAAACTCAGTGAGAAACTTTCCCCGCCGACCCCCATTTGGGGGATTTCTTCTCTTCATACCAATTGCTCTTTAATGAACGCTGTCGGTATCTCTCTCTATCGGTAGCTGTAGCAGACGTTAAAGAGGCCGCTGGTCAATTCCCGGTGAATGATAGCTACTGCCTGCATCCTGTGATCACAGTGGGTGATATTTTGTACCACCGGTGACATGGTACGTGGATAAAGACCACAGAGTCCTCCAGAGCTGAACTACCACTGAATATTGAACAACCAGTTTGGGTATGGCCTTTCACCGGGGCAGGACGTTTGTGCCATCTTCTCAGCTGTGATTTGACTGGCTTAACTGCACTGAACTTCTCAGCGGCTGTAGATCCAGTAGAAGTTATGTTGAATGTGTGATATTTATAGTGTAGTCTCAGCAGCAGGAGAGGCAATTCCACTGCCAGCCTGCACTGAAGACAAGTGTGTATTTGTTTGATAGTTAAAATCCTGTAGCTAGTGAAATCTGGGAGCGCTTTGTAGGTTACCTGTGGTCTGACTTCGTGCATTCTCCCGCTCACTGGCCACGTTTTGCTTTGCTTCTCTTCTCAGAGCCGGTGACTCTGTGTGATGAGTAAACTAATGGGTGATGAGTTGTTTGTTTAAAAAGAAGCCACTGTAGTGATGCAAACAAAACTTTCCTACATTAGTTTATGATTTCAGCTTAAAAAGTGTGCAATTAAGTATTCATTATTATAACTGGTCTAATCTTATTATTATTTATGTAATAGCAAGATTGGAACATCGGCAGAGAAGGGAAGTTTTTGAAATCATAAAGCATTGTTGGGTTGTTTTTTCATTTCCTGAATTTGACCTATATGGAAATGGTTTAGATCTGATCTACCTAAAAATCTATTTTTCAATTAATTTATTTCTTTGTCAGAGAAAAATTTGCTCAGCTCTAGTCATAATGCCCTTGTGCTTACATGTTGCTGTTTCTATATACATTTTGGCATCTGTGTTTGACACAGATTATTAGACCAAAGCAGTCATACTTTTGCTCATATTTAACTGATTGATGTCCAATCCCACGTGGATACACCAATTATCGTATTAGGTAGGTTTGGGGATGAGGCCTGTATGAAAATTATTAACATACCCGAATAGGATACATCTTAATAGCTGCACGACAGAGGTGTAGGAGAACGACACTGTCATGTCATGGAAAAAATGACAGACCGCTTAACGCTGTGTCTCTGTCGCACCTGCTGCCGCCGCCGCCCCTCCGCCGGGCAGTGCTCTTCTGGAGAACTACCGGCTTTGCTGACACAACAGCTGGGCTCCACGCTGGCCACAAGAAGGTTCACGATCAGCCCCGTGCCTCCATGCTGCTTCCTGACGAAGGCAAATAAAAAGATCTGTAATGTTCCATCGCGTCGGATGAGAGACACCCCAGGCTTTTCGTTGCCTATTCAAGTACCTTCTGCTGCGTTCTGCTTTGCCTTCCCCGCCAGCCATTACCCATTTGGTCAATATGGTCTTTATTTATCTTTTTCCGTTTGGTTGGGTTGTGTTTGTTTCCTTTTTTAAGGTAGGATAACTTTTTCTAGAATATTCCCAGCAAACACCGAAAACCACAAGAAATTAAATGAAAAGGAAGGTCTGAATACTTCAGTATAACATCTTGAGGCAAAGGCGTTGTTTTCATTGCCGGTTTTTTCACAGTGCTTTCTGTTGTATTTTCAAACCTGTTTATTAGGAGAAAAGTAGGAAGCATTTTGCAGGTGTTCATCACTTCTTTTGCAAAAGCAAATGATGCGATTGTTTAGTGAGTGCATCTTCGGAGCATGGTGCCCGGCAGCAAAGCTGAATAGGCACAGGAGCCCGATCCTATTCTCTGCCCCAGTGACTGGGGAATTACATGACACAGCTCTGCCAGGACTTGGCAAGGAATCTTTCATCAAGGAGACGGCAGTTCAGAGCAAATAGTGTTTGCTTGTTTGCTTGTTTGTTTGTTTGGGTTTCTATGAAAACCTTCTCCCAGCTTTGCTCGTACTTTTATGTATTTCGTATAGAACAATCATGACAAAAAACTGGCAATTCGCTGCAGTCTTTAGAAGGGTAGATCTCCTAACAGATTAAAAAAGGGAGGTATCCATAAAGACTACGAGGAGCAGCACATTCCTGAAACACGTACTTAATGGGACTTCTTATGAATGTAATGGTTAATTTTGTAAATGACTGGATAAATCCTATGGAAAGAAACTATTTGACCTTATTCTTTGGCTTTTTTTTTTTATTATTCTGGAAGGTGATTTTGTGACATCTAGTAGCCAATTTGCATTAATTGCTGCTGTAGAGATTTTGAAATGGAAATATTTGTTCCTTGAATTTTAGTTTGTAACAAGACTGCTATATTTTGTTAAAACTGCTTTGAAGCTTGCTGCACTATAAGTTCAAAACAATGTGCTATCATTTGAAATAAGCCAAATGTACATGCTTTTTATGAATTAGTGAGTGCAGTAAGAGAGAAGTCACGATCTTGTCAATAGGAGCTTTTCTGTTTCCATTGTTTGGACTTGGTTTTATGTGTGTAAGTTAAAAATGCTAAATAAGTCTAACCATGTTTTGCTTTAAATGAACAGCATGGTCCTCGAATTACAATCTCCCGTAGTTTTGTGGTGTCACTAAAACAGGTTTCATTGTTTTATTTCATTTCTGTGATAATTCCACATGACGCTGAATGTCCAGTAATTCATTTCTTTTCTTTAGAGGAACGATGGCTACATTAGGCAATACCTAGTGATTAGGCATCGCTACCGTCAAAGAAGGACCAAGTTTTGAACTGCTCTGCATGTTAAATAATGCAAGGCTCAGCAGGAGAATTTGATTGTCGTATTTCTCATTCATATAGCTTAGTTTCTGATTTTACCAAGTTATTTATTGTTTTTAATATTGTATTTTTCCTTGCATTTTGTTGTAAATAAACTACCAACAATTATTCTTTACAATTGTGGCTATTTTCTTTTACGAGGTCTCCTCTAGCAAGGAACGGATCCATTAACATTTCCACCCCCAGCTCTGCAAGTCACTTCCTCAAAATTAAAAAGCACAGACAATTGGCTTTGCAAGGAAAATTTAACCCACTTACAAGGTCTGCTAGGTTTTGTTGTGCCTCAGCTTTTTCAAGATTTTATCTAGGCAGGTGCCCATCAGTCTGGTGTCGGCCCATTCATTCGTAAATGACCTTTTGGTTGACAAGCAAGTTTTTCAGTGGGGAATCTAATTCTCCATGCAGGGTTTGGCAGCCTGGTGTTGTAGTAAATACTGGAAAAGAGACCACTCAAACCTCTCAGAAGGTAAGAATCCTTCGTCCCTTGTCTACCAGGCATTTCATGTCGCCAACAGAAATTTCACATGTACAATGATCCTTTAAGCTTTTGAGTAGGGGCTTACTCCACAGAAATAAAGCTTTCTCTCGCACCAGAAAAATGGTGTTGCTTATTCGGTATAGAAATGCTTCACAACAGCTTAGGACAGGAGAAAACGAACAAACACAGGCCTAGAAAATATTTAAGGTAGAAATCACGCAGTACAAGGAGACGGAAACCACCAGAAACCACACAGCCCTGGCAATGGACCCTGCTGGGGAAAGCGTGCGGGGCCGTGCCCTGCCGACAGACGGGCTCTGGCCCGGACTCTGCCACCCCAGTGAGGTCCTCACTGTCCGCTATGAGGCAAAATCACAGCTGGGCTCTCCTGCAAGCGGACGCGCCAGCGGCAAGACCCCGAAAGGACGGTGCTGGCCGTGAGTGGTGCCCAACAGCTGGCACAGTAACACATCTCGCGATCCGTCCCCACCTGGTTTCGCTGGTGGTTTGGTTTGACGTGATGTTTTTTACAGTTTGGGCTTGTATTGCTAGGGCTTCATTAAAATTTGCATATAAACAAAATACAGTACAAATTGGCTAAAAGCCTGCACCTGACCCTCCTGCTGTTAGAGCTGGTGGAGCTGGGTTGTGCTCTTACACAGGTGAAAAGGCTTCACCTCTTTCTGCTTACAAAAACGAGACACGGGGCAGAAATACATTTAACTAAAGTAGTCTTAAAATCAGCAATGCTTTATTGTGACAAAGCGAAACTACAGAAGCCTTTTATCCAGCGTCCTCGCGCCGATCTGCCTGTGACACCTGTCGCGCAGGAGGAGACTCCCGTGGGACCAACGGTTCGCACGGCGCTGGAAAAGAGCCGCTTAACAGCGGGCACGAAACGGAACGCCCCGGAACGCCACCGGATGAAGGAAACGCCGTTGGCCGTCCCTGTTTCTAACGGGGTTCTGAGAGATTAACGGCTCTTTTCCATTTTATGGCACGTAACCCGCCCGGAACGCGCCGCGTTCCGACGCCGGCCGCCGGCAGAGCCGCCGCGGGGCAGCGCGCGCCCACACCACGCCGGCGACGCGCCCGGGAGCCCCCGAGCGGCCTCGGCCCTTTCCGCCCCCCAACNTCACGCTGTGCGGTTTGGGTCCCAGCGGCGGCGTCGGGCTCGGCGGTGGCCTCCTGGCGCTGGAGCCGGGCCCCGATCCCGACCATGTCCTGCTCACCGACCGCGGCCGGACGGCCACGCTTTTCAAGGTAATGCCCGGCCCGGCCCGGCCGCTCGGCCTCGGGAGGCGTCGCTGCTGCCGCCGGGCAGCCCCGGCCTGTGGGAGGGTCCCCGGGGGGGGCCGCGGGGCCGCTCTCCCTCCTGCCCCAGCCCGGCCGTCACCGGGCAGCCCCCGCGGCCACCCCCCGCCCCTCGGATGGCTGCGGGGCCTTTGGGACGGGGCCCTGCCCGCCTCACCTGTGCGCTGCCGGCGGAGCCGGGGGCGGCTCAGACGGCTGCTCGCGTACTTGTGCTTTGGCTGGTTTTTCTCTCTCCGTTCCGAGCATTACTTCCATCCCCAAGCTGCAGGGTAGGTGACGTTTCCTTACAGTAAACAGGGCGACACGTGTTTTGTCCGGCTGTCAGTTTTATGTTAGCTGCCATCCTGTTGGCTGGAGGGCGGAAGATTTTAGTTTGCAGCACTGGATACTAGAAGAATGTTCTGGTGTCTTTTATCTGACTTTGCTCTAGTGAGACACGCACACCCCACCACCCCCACCCTGCGGTGCTGCATCCAGCTCTGGGGCCTCCAGCACAAGAAGGACATGACCTGCTGGAGCGGGGCCGGAGGAGGCCCCGGAGCTGCTGGGAGGGCTGGAGCCCCTCTGCTGGGAGGACAGGCTGAGGGAGCTGGGGGGGGTCAGCCTGGAGAAGAGAAGGCTCCGGGGAGACCTCAGAGCCCCTTCCAGGGCTCCAGGAAAGCTGGGGAGGGACTCTGGATCAGGGAGTGTAATGACAGGACAAGGGGTAATGGTTTTCCACTGAAAGAGGGGAGCTTTAGACTAGACCTCAGGAAGAAATTCTTTGCTGTGAGGGCGGTGAGCCGCTGGCCCAGGGTGCCCAGAGAAGCTGTGGCTGCCCCATCCCTGGAGGGGTTCAAGGCCAGGTTGGACGGGGCTTGGAGCCACCTGGGCTGGTGGGAGGTGTCCCTGCCCAGGGCAGGGGGCTGGAACGAGATGCTCTTTAAGGTCCCTTCCAACCCAAACCATTCTGTGATTCTGCGGGAAAGCAACGGAAGACTGGTGAGGAGGACTATAAACACGCTCCTTAAGGTCCCTTCCAAGCTAAACCATTCTGTGATCTTTTAATGTATGCATATATTTCAGTAGGCCATAATAAGAAACTTTAGGAAAATATTTGGATTTATATCTTGAATTGGCTTTCATATTAATGGAGCTAGGGATTGTATCTTAGTGGATTCATGATACAACCTCTCTTGGGTTGTTTAGTCCCACTGCCAAGACTGTACATGAGAACATAAATATGTTGGTAAATGCCCAATATATCCCTCTAGGCTGAGGAGAGCTCTGATACTCTCAGAGCAGCCAGACAGGAATCATATAGAACATGAGTTTAGACAGTAAAATTCATTGCTCTCTGCCTCAATACCTTACACCAAAACAGCGTGTTTCTTACACAGAAAAAGCATGGTTCTGTGCAAGATTGTATTAGTGAGTAAAAGTAGTATCTTCACTTTGGAAAAGCCATGCACCATACCCGTGCTTCATGACATAAGCCCATCTGACCATTACAGGTCAAAGTTATTTCTGATGTGAAAATAATTCCAATTAATGTAGAATTTTTTCATGTTACTCTGAAACTTTTGGTATTAAAGTCATATTTTAATTACAGTGTCTTTGTTCTGACTCTTCTAGGTTTCAGATCAGAAGCCATTAGGCTGTTGGTCGGTTAAACATGGGCAGATTATCACGTGTCCAGTCGTATGCAACTTTGAAACTCATGAATATATAGCTGTTCATGATGACAAGGTGAGATCTTTTATGTTTCCTTAAAGGAAAAAAAGGAAGTAGTGAGCCTTCTGAGTGAATGTCGATAGGGAAGAAATGAGCAGTGCTGGATTTCTGGCTAAAGGTAAACGCCTGGAGCTCTCAACACTCTCTTGCTGTTCAGGTCCTCTCTGCTCCTTGAGAGGACAGGGGTGTGCAGTTCTACAGCTGCACAGTGTTCTTTTGTTAGTGACATGAAGATCATCTGTGCTGAGCACCAGTTGTTGGTGGCCTTTTAAAAACTGAAGCATTGTTCGTGAAGACTGTTTCATGCATACATTCTCTAAGGATAAGTTATTTCTCTTGTTGCAGACTGGTTGACATTTGGAACTGTGCGATTATTGTACTGAAATGGTTAAAATAGTTCATACTTGCATCCTTGTTTTTCTGTTCGTATTTTGCAGTTACGTGTTTGTGTATGTGTAGTGCTTGCTCAGCACATGCTGAACCTTTGGCTTTTTGTTGTTGTTGATGAAGTATCTTTCCTGACCTTTCATTGTTCTCCTTGGAGCATCCTCTTCCAGATCGGGACATCTGTATCTTAGTCTGTCCATCATTTTGATCTGCTTTCATTTAGACTTCTGCTGTATTGGTTTCCTTACTCTTTCCTGTCCTTTCTTTCCAAGTCAAGATTTCTGAGCTTGGTTTCTATTCCTATTTTCTCTGCTTCAGCTTCTTCCCATGCAAACTTCCCCTGAGCCAGTTTTCACTAAGGTTACTGTGAATACCTTCTGTATGTTTTCCTACTGTGTTTCAGGGGCATGCGACCGCTGCTATTTTGTGTGCTGAGAAGTCTATATAATTACTGTTTTACTGTGCTTAAAAAGATGCTTCTCTTAAAGGTTTTAAGAATATGGAAGAACAAAGACATTAACTTGGACAAAGTATTTAAAGCAACGGTAAGTGTCTTATCTATGTTCACTTTTATGTTAACATTTTGAATCCTGATGGAGGGAAGGCATGTTAATTTTCATAGTACTTGTAATACTACATTTTAGCTGACCGTTATCTTAACTTGCACTTCTGGAATATTGCAAGGAATCCACTTGGACTGATAGACTTAATCATCATAGTATTACTTTTAAGGTGATACGTATCCCAAGTCCAAAGTTTCAGAGGACTTTCTTTAAAGATGGTGAATTAAGTTCATATGTAGATATATATATTTTTTTTTCCTGTTCTGCTGGTGGATGTGTTAAACAACGCTTTGTGCTTCGCCATGGAACAGTTGTTTGAACTCCTTACCCTCAATTATGTCTTTTTCTGATGTGATTCAGAAATGCGATGCTTATTGGGACGCTTTCCTGGCTTTTTGTTGGGTAGTGATTAGAGATATTCATAGCATTTCAGAAGACTGGCCACTACCAGGCCTACCTTATTAGGAGTCACACAGGTTCATCATTCTTCTGTTACTCGTTTATTGAAAAAACTTTAAAAAATAACATATAAACCAGTTGGCTTTCAAGGTAATGTACTGAAGAACAGAAATAATTTTTTTTTCTCTATAGCTTTCAGCTGATGTGTACAGAATACATTCACTCCCCAATGGAGGGCCAGTGGTACTATTCAAAGGAGGAGGTGTTCGAACTTTAGATGTCCTTTTGGAAGCCCCACAACAAGAAATTGAAAACATTATCTCAGATGAAGTTATCAAGTAAGTGATACACCTTTATGAAGCTTGCTTCTTGCTCAGAGGAGTTGTTGATCATGATGAAAGTTGGTCCCTTTTTTGAAGGGGGTAGGGGAGAAATCTGAAGACCGAGATCTTGCGGCTGAGTGGGTTTTTTCCAAAATGTTTTTTTTTGAAATGTTAAAATTATTTATACAGATGTCCTAAAAATAAGAGGCTGCCTAAGGAACAGTGATATGTCTTTAGATATAGCCCTAGAATTTAGAAGACATTCATCCAGCTTTCTGGTTTTTAGGTGGAGTGAAGCTTTTATGGAAGGTCAACAACCTGTCTTAATTTTCGCTACTGAGAAAGTGAGTTCAATGCTTTTTTAAAAAACTTTCATAGCAGGAAATCTAAGTGCATTTTCTAAAATCCATTACCTGCGTCATTGGATTTTAAGAGCTTTTACTGAAATCAATATCCTGATTTAATCAATATCATGTATATGTATTGTTTCTGATCCAACAATTAAATTGAAGTTCTGTTGCTTTCAGGGCTGAGGAGCCTGAGCTTTAGAACTTCAGAGAGCAATCAAGATGAAATACAGTAGATGATTGTGTGACTCTTCATTGCCCTGGAATACTTGCTCGTTGTGAATAACTTATTAAATAGGATTCATGTTTTTTGGGTTTTTTTTAAAATAATTATACACAAATCTGTCTTTATTCACATGCTTCTTCCTGTGAATCCATTTGTTGCATCAAATTAGCATTTTCTTTATGTGCTTGAGTCTGCAAACTTTTCTGAATTAGGCTGTATGTCCCATAGAAAACACAAATTCCTAATTTTGCTTAATATTTGAAGTTAAGTGGTACTAATATCTGAATTGCTGTTATCTCTTCTTTGTGTGAATCAAAGGAAAACTTTTATTTTCTTTTTTGTTTTAGGATGGGGATTTTTTTGTCTACGTACAGAAACTTAAGATGAATAGGCTACACAAATACAAGCTTGAACAACAGGAATTATCTAAACCACTGAGTTTCACAGCATATATAAAAAATCAAATTATCACACTTCTGTGTTTGTGTAAGTTATATCTTCTAATGGGATGCGCTAATAAAGTGGAGAATTGTATGGAAGGGCATAAAATGTTTATATTTATGAATTACTGTTTAATACTTTTAGGTCCTTAAACTTTCTAAAACAGCTAGTGGTAGAAGTAGTAATTAAATCTTCCTGATGTTTTAATGGCTGCAAAGACTGACTGTTCCTAAATGTTATGACTTGTACCTTGCAGATCTCGTGCTAGCTATACTTTTATTTTGCTACTTTGCATCATAACATGTCCTTTAAATATCCTGTATTATTTCTTCTTTCAGCACTCACTGGATTTTGTTGTCTTTGGATGTTCTCTTGCCATTATCATATCAAATAGTTTTTCCACGATAACAGATGATAAAAGCATCATCGCTTTTCTTTGACAGATTCCAATGATTCTGTGTACGAGGTTCTGATACCTTTGCAGCAAAACACTGAAGAAGAAGAAGAAGAGCAAATTTTGTCCAAGTCACTAATACTAAAACTTTCACTATCTGGAAATATTCTAAAAGGAACTTCTTTCGTTGTTCTTGATAAAGACCACATCGCAATATTAGGAAGTCTAGCTGCACCTGGTGAAGAATCCAAAGGTAACTTGAAAAAATCAGATTAAGATGTCTTAAGTTTCCTTAGGGGAAGCACTAAGCAGGAAATAGTGCAAAGAAAATGTTATTTGGCTCTTGAAACTAGTACATAGTTGAGCTGTGCCTTTCGGACCACTCGCCGAAAGATAACTTTTACTAGTAAACTACAGAGTGGCTTGCAGGACTGTGCTCACTGTTGGGTTTTGGTATTCGCTCTCATGCTGTTTGTGAAACAGTTGAGTAGACGCAGCAAGGGAACTCATGGATGGAGGGGAATTAAAAGGAGGACTTGAATGCTTTTAAAGGGACCTATGTGGGGAAACAGACCTAATGTCCTATAAGAAATCAGTCTCTAAAATAAGTGAAACAAACACTTCAGCCTTATGCCAAAACTGCCGAAGTGGGGGATCGCTGAAATGGAAGCCACTGAACTAGAGCATTTTATAACAAAATGTTCTTCCCGACTGGAAGCCTCACTGGCTACTCTCCCTCTTGCCACAGCTTCTTGTTTAAAGCTCTTCACCGGAAAACTAACTCATCTTTAATTTTCTTTTCCTCGAGATCTAACCGTAATGACTGAATTCCTGATGATGAATACATTACTCACTGAGCTACTTTGAAACAGTTACTTCTGTTTCCTCAAGTGTTTTTAACTGAAAGTAGCAAAGGCAAATGTAGCATTTATATTGCTTTTTGGGTTTGTAACATCTGTCTCTTGTTTTGCTTAGAGTGCCTAACGATATGGAATACAAAATTTCAGACATTGCAGACTTCAAAGGAGCTGCCCCTGGGAACCAGTGGGCAGGTAAGCTCAATCTTTAATTCCTTGGTCCGTAAGCTTTGTGCATTTGGCATGATAGCAGTGAATAGACTGGTGGGTTTCAGAGTATGGAAGAGCAATGAATGCCAACTTCTGAAAAAAAATTAATATTGACCAGTTGATAAGCAATTTTTGTCAGAATATTTAGCGGGAGAATGGTGGCTTGTGGCAATTTCTTTGATAATTCAGTACTGTCTCACTCTGGTGGTCTTGATTATTTGGTGAGAATGAAATAGCTTATTAAACAGGAAACGCAGCCAGTATCTATTCCGTTCAGACAGTTTGTAATTGAAGGCCTAAATGATCCCTGCATCTCCCTAAATAGCATTTCAAGATGTTCAGGTGTCAATTAATGGTAAGTAAACTGATGCCTAAGTAATAAATGTACTAGTGAAGTAGAACAGCTGTTTCTGTCATGAAATTGCACAAGAGGGAATTTAAAAAATAAAATTATCAAGTGGACTTAATGCCTGGGAGCAGTCACTGTACTTTAAGGCATCCCTGGAAAATACTCAACAGGACGCTTCTTATTTCTGTATTTAAAATCAACGGCTAATTGCAGTGACATGCTAACAAGTGTTAAACCTACCAAAAATAATTTAAAATAATCTGATTGCTGACTTTTAGTTGAATTTTGTAGTAAGGACTTAAACACCACCTTGCACAGGAGCGCGCTTCTCTGTTTCCTCATTAACGATATGTTTTAATATTTTGTAGTTGTGGTGTTATGAGGAAAAATTTTTTTTTACTCATGGGAAAGTGCTAACGGTAATGATGTACAAGTGTGAAACGTCATCCTTGGCAGCTGCTGTGGGAAAGCTCAAGGACAGTCAAACCCCTGGTAAGAATTTTTATAATTACAGTGAAAAGATCTTGTAAAAAGAAAACTTCTGAAATTGTATAAATATTACTTTAGTACAGTCCTATAAAATCAATGGAATCTAAACAGCTTGAAGTAACCTAACACTGTTTCTAGCTGTTAAATTTAATGTTGCTGAGAACATCGAAGCACGCAAAGGCCTGAATTTATTTTGGCTTCACTTAAACTGGGTTGTCATTCAAATACAGGAATTACTGAAAATACTGGAATGCTACCTATGAATACTGAAAACAAAATGAAGTGCTGTCACCTATAAATCTTTTTCAAAGAGTTTGTGATTAGGTGGGGCAATGTTAAACCTTTTTGTGAACTTTACTTAAAATCGTACTGTCATAGTGTCTTTAATTCGGCATTGCACTGGTAAAATGTTGTTGCAAGTAATGCTCACAATAAATTGTGTAGTAGTTTCTTCCTCCCAGAGGCTAAAGGGGAAAAAACAGTATGCAGAAACGCTCATAAAACTGGAAACTTTCCTGGCAGAAAATGACTTGCATTTGTCTTTAGAAAATATCTATTAGCATAAGAAGTTGATGTAATATTCATACTTTAATAAATATACCTTAAGCGCTACCTTCATACAGTTTAATTTGTGTGTTCACAGATGTGTCTTCATTCATAAACTGGAACACCCTTGCAGATGAAGAGCTGGTGGTTTCCTTTCAGTCACAGCAGTCTGTAGCTCTAAAACCTGAGTCCAAAATGACTGTAAGTTAGCATTAGGAGCATGTGAGCTTTTTGTTTCACTTCTCTTGTCTCTTCCCCATGCCGCTACTTTTACCTTTAGGTGTTGTCTCAGAAGGAACGTTCACTTTGTATTTGTCACTTGTTGTTTCTAACAATTTCTGGAATTGGACTACCCAGTTATTAATCATAATCTGTGCAGCAAGTTGACACATGAAGTTCCTAGTTATCTTGATAGAAACTACTGAAAATAAATACCACCTTTTGGAGCTGAATAACTTTTTGTTTTTCTCTGTAATAGTTAAGATCAAAAAGGAACACTGTTGCTAAAGTACAGCCAGATACCTTATCAGTTGGGCAGATCTTACTAAATCTAAAAGTAAGTAAACCAAATATGCTAAAGTAGTGTTTTAGACACTCTCCGAATATTCTAATTGTCTCTTAAGCTATTACTTTTTTCCATGTCCTCTTGCCCATAACCAAGTTGACAAAGCTTCCTTGAACAGGTGACTTGGAGGATATTATTATTATTACGCTAGACTAGTATTTGGACGTGATAGAATTAAAGTTTTGTCTTAAGAATGCGTTCTAGAACTCTACAATACAGGGCTTATACTAACTATCTGAATCCTGAAAACTTGAATAAATTTGTTCTTTTTTAATGAAAATCTTCTCTTGTAGTAAATAAGGTAGAGGGATATTTCACCTGGACTCTGCTTTTTTAGATTCTTATTTATGTCTTTAATTTTGTTGAAGACCTTTTGGATCTAGAAAGTTAAAATGCTAGGAATTCCACTGCAAATACAGCAATAAGCTGTTCAGTTCCTTTCTAAAACTTGATGCAAATGTGTGATACTTGCCCTTCCCGTGTGAATGTACCTATAGTTCATCTGTGGCTGGACACCTGGGTAATATTACTGAATTAACAGGCAAATAATCCCTGAGCAATTGTTGAAAGATACTGCTTACCCTGAGTTCAGAGCGAGTGATTACCCTCATTTGTCTCTTTCATGCTTGAGAGAGACTACCTAAACACAGAGTGGTGAGGGTTTTCTTGTAAATTTTTTTTAGCTTAAATTCAAAAATAACTGTTTCTACTTGGTCTAATTATTAACAGTTACAGTTCTCAAACCTACGCCTTGTATACTTCTGAGTTATTTGTTATTTTCAGGATGCTTCTATAACTGTATTTGAAGATGAACTGAGACAATTGATGTCAAAAGCACAGATGCCGGATTTCCAGGCCAGCATTGGATGTGTAATAACTGCTCTTATAAAAAGATGTAAAACAAATCCAAAGTACTACCCTCAAAATTTCCTGCTGCATATAGTCGAAACCCGAGACTTGTCTTACAGGTGATTCTACTTTTTTTTTTTTTTAACTGCAAGGAAAAATCTTTAAAAATAATAATGAAAGAAAGTAGAAATCAAATTCTTTATAAGGCACTCTTGAATTATCAGAATTTACTGTTGAAAGTGTTTATTTTTATTTTCTGATGAAGCTGACGCTTCCCGGATGTATTTTTGTGTAAGACAAGATTAATACTTCTGCATTAGTTGTCAATGTACTTTTCAGTGGGTGTGAACTATGCAGCCTATTCTTTTCATATTTTTACAGTTTATGTCCAGATTTAATGGCTGTTGCTTTGGAGAAAAAAGACATGCATCTCTTACAAACTTGCTTACAACGGTTTCCAGATATTCCTGAAGAAATTACTTATGCTTGTTTGAAAGTATTTTTAAGGTAAGTTGGAATCACTCTTTTTTTTCCGTTTCTTTTTTCTTCACCAAACCAAGCACCTTAAAAAAAAAAAAAAGCTGTGTGTTGCCAAGAATGGCTTTAATTAGGTGAGAAGTTAATACCGTGCATGAAAGTCTTAATTCAGAGTGCAGTGTATGTTGCAGTCTGACAAACTTTTTACAAGATGTCTGTTGTATATGCTAATTCTAAAAACTATGTAAATGGTAATTAAATGAACATGGCTTTTGGTAACACTGCTGGCTTGAATGGCAATTGCATCCTTCTACATGTGTTGTTACAGCTATCTGTTTACGTTGCAACAGACTTAATTGGGAACTTACCTGGGGTAAGAAGCCCACAAAAAAAGACCAGTTCTCGTACGTTCATGACAAAAATGGTTTTCATATCCCAAAAAGGATGAAGTTTTAGGTAGGTGCTGTAACCAAAGGAAAAGACTGTTATACTCTTTCTCTAGGCTTCCAGAGCAAAAAGGCTGACTTTTTTTTTTTAATTAGAAACATCAGATCTTGTTCATTTCATACCTTAGAATTGTCAAATACTTTTATTACTAAATATGAGGAAAACCATATAGGTTGAAGCAATCCCACTAATGTCAGAATACAATAACAGTCTTGATTGGAGTGTAAACAAGCCCACGACAGAATGTCTAATCATGCAGTAACTTACATTGTTGGAATAAGAGTAGTACGTGTATTGTTTGAGGTTAATAATTACAAAATATTAACTGTTCTTTCATGGCCTTTATTCATTCTGCAAGACTGTATGTTGTAGTATGTGGTTTTACTTTTATAGTAAGCTTCAAAGAGTTCATAGTGTGTACAGCTGTTGGGTTGACGGCATTGCTGATTTTAAAGCTAATAATTAAAAGTATTAAATGTCTGGAATTTTCTTCTACAGCATTAGTGAAGCCTATCTTCAAAGAATAGATGTGAATCTAGAATCCGTAATCTGTTACATTGATGTTGAATTCAACAATAAAGAAGTTAAGACTGAAATTGTGGAAAATGGTTTCAATGCAGAGTTGGAACATGACATCTGGGATACTAAAATCACAAAGGAAACCCATCCGACAGCTGGTGGTGAATTATGCCCTGTTGGACCACAGAAGGCAGCATTATTGTATCCTCTGTGTGTTTTAATGAAGGAAATCAGTACATTATACGTGATGTGAATGTTTATATTTAGCATTACTAAAAACCTATCCTGTTATTGAAAACTTCTCACAAGTTCTCATAAGAGAAGTTCCTACTTAGTAGAAAAATTTAGACTATAA
The DNA here is from genome assembly GCA_013400035.1 of Rynchops niger. Taxonomy (NCBI): domain Eukaryota; kingdom Metazoa; phylum Chordata; class Aves; order Charadriiformes; family Laridae; genus Rynchops; species Rynchops niger. Next base: position 428,810 of record VXBH01002955.1, on the reverse strand, counting down.
ATAGAAACAATTGACTTTTAGAAAGCATCTGCGCCAATTTAAACGTCTATTATTGCAGAAGTGTAATAAAGCTTTGTCTATTCAAGAGAAAAATAGCATCGATGATTTTGATGTTTACCTGTTGAAACGGATTAGCCAATTACATACTTGCAGTAACTACAACTGTTCAAGCAAACTGTATTGTGATGTTTCAGCTGCTGAAATAGGACGTCTATCAAAGAATCTAGGGAAATATTTTAACCAGCATTCACTTCAGTTTGTAGAAACTGGTATTTTTCCCTGCAACTTTATTTCCTTAATGATACTGCCCAGAAATGCTGTTCTCCAGTCAGCTTACAGTGAAGCATTTCTTTTGCCTCATCTGAAAAATCTTCCAGCTCAGCAAGCTGTTGTAAGTATGTTAAAATTAAAAAAAAACTTAAACCCCCATGTTATTTCGCAGGGAGGGAAAGGGAAGAGAGTTTTTCAGTTGTATACCAGAAACTTGCCACTCTTACTGGACTCTGAATTGCAAACTAATGTATGAAAATGAAATTAAGATGCCTAATAAGATCTAATGTTAATGAATGTCACATACATGTGGAATGTCTATTAATTTTTGTAGTCTTTGCTTACTTCAGAAAATATAAGTAAGAAACTCACTTTATGACCCAGTCTACGTGGAAAATGTTGTTCATATTTTGTTAGCAAGGATAGTACCTTTTGTTGATTTGTGTGCTTCTTAAGAAAGGAACAAGACCTGCTAATTTAGTCAGTTCCATCAGAAACAGAAGCCTAGAAAATACAAGAAACAAACTATACACTGTGCAAAATGCCAAATGTAATACAAATCAAACTCAAGTATTCAATCTCAGATCCTCTTAGTTTAAAAAAAGAAGAAAAAAAAAACCACACACACAACAAAAAATCTCCCCTGTCCCTCAAAACCTGAAATAGAATTTCAAGAATTGCACATATCACAGTCCCTGAGCATATATGTGGTTTTCCAGTCATTCAAAAAAAACTTCACACATCAGAACAAAGCTGATCTTAGCACTGACCCATCTCCTTGATTTCTTTTTTTGGAGAGAGAAAGAAATCTTTGACTCAGCTCAGCAGAAGATGGTGTTGACCTGATTCTGACTATTGGCAATTTATTGTTGGCTACTGAAACAGAAATTGGGACAAAAATTGTTAATGTTGATACAGTTTTTAGTAAAGTTCCTAGAAAAGTCTGTGTCTGAATTACATTGAAGTGACACAATCACAGGAACAATGATAACCCCTGAATGTAACTTTATGCCGAATATTGCTGAGAATTGTCAAACATCTAGATATAGATGGTGTAGTAAAAACATAAAACTTAGTTTTAATGTGTAGTGTACAGGCATCTATGTTGCTTTGAAATTAAATTTTTTTTTTTTTTAATCCTTAGAAGTCTTGCTGTGTGCAGAACAAAAATCCTCAGACTAGTAGATGTTTGTCCTTTTAAAAATATTCTGACTTTTCTACTTTTAGCTGTTTCTCAGGTATTTATACTACCTGTATGTGAAATGCAGTGAAAAAATTAATACTACTCTTCCCGGAACACGCTCTCCAACTATAAGTCAGGTGAGATGCTAGTTCTAAGAATTGTACTTGCTTTTGTTTCTGTGGTGTGTAACTTAGTGAGTAGTTGTGAATATCTAAAATTAACTGAGTTCTACATTCATTCGATGGAGTATTGTCCATTAATATAACCTGTATGAAGTCAGGTATAACACAACGCTTTTTACTAGCAGAAAATAAATATACTGCCTTAAACCACATATTTTACATTAGAAATGAAATTAGCTTTTAAAGCAAAATCTATGTAATTTACATATCAAAAAGCCTAAGTTTTCTTGTTTGTCTTCAGATTATGGATTGGATGTGCCTATTACTTGATGCTCACTTCACAGTTATGGTGATGCTACCAGAAGCAAAAGAGTTGCTTTCAAACCTGCATAAGTTTGTGAGAGCCCAAGTAAGTTGCATCTTTTGGGATAATTATTTCATTTTAGTATGCATTGAGAATAGTATCATAGAATCTTCATGGCTGAAAGGGACCTTTGAGATCATCGAGTCCAACCATACACATACAAAAAAGAAAAAAATCCCTACAATCTGTGTCACTAGATACGGGTGTTAAGAATTGGGGGAGGGCGGGGCAGGGGGGCACAGACAACAACATTATATAGTAAATTGAATAATGTCTGTTCTTCTTTGTACACTCCTTCCTGAGCATTAAATGGCACTCATCTCTCGCTTATTTTGATGTCAAAAACTGCTCTATTGGTTTGGTTTAAGTATTTGAAACTGTGCAGAACCACAGCTGGTTCCAGAGTATAATGATGTATGAAAAGAACTAAAATTTATTTTACTGTAAATAACTGTGTTTTCTTCTTTTTTAGGTACGATTCTATTCTGAACTCAACAAGATTGAAGGAAGTTTGCAAGAACTACAAAGACGTAATCACCAGAAAGACTCTCAGACATACTCTATTGAAGTGCTGGAACTTATTTGAATTTGAAATGAATTATTAACAAATTTATTTTTTATTGATTGTTTTTATGACAAGGATGTACTAGCACTCCATATTGGGGATGTGAAAAGTTGTTTTCTACATAGGAGGAGCACAGTTACTCTGTACTACGTGGGAGTTGTAAGTTTGAAACTCGTGTATTAAAAGCTCTCTTTTTGACTGGATGACAACCTGGATGGTTACTTATGTTTTAATGTATAATTTTGATATATAATCATAAGAACATCCTTGAAATGCCACATGATTCTTGGCAAAGAATTAGTAGGATATTTGCAGTAAGGCTTTAACCGATGTTTCATCAAATGAATTGACAATTTTATCTACTTCTGTCTTACTTAATAGTTGAAGTCTCTAGTTAGATTCTTCAGAGTTCTCTTACCTCCATTCAGGTTATGAACTGAACTATAGATGAACTCATTTGAGTTTCCTTTGTTGATTTTTCTGTTTTTAAGTTGTTTTTACTTTGTCCAAAGCTGTGTTTGATATTTACAGACTCAGCTTAAACAGGGAAGGGAGCTTAAGTGTAGGTATAGGGTTGTCACCCAACTCACACTGCTTTCTCTCTCCTATGTGTCATGCATCTCACCTTGTTAGTGTACCCTTTTGTGCTTTCCTTTCCAGTCCAACCAGGTCCTTTTATGCTGCTTTAAAAAAAAAATAAAATAGAAGGGAGGGGGTTGTGTTGTTGTTAGTAGTTAAAATCTTGAATGACAATAATCTACAGCTGTTTTGATGCATCTCATATCTGATAAGACCACCTGCATCCAGAAGCTGCCTACAGCGAGGGAGAAGGAAGAGGTATACAGCAGGAACTAGACACCTTCCTCAAATGAAGAAGAAAAGTGCAGTTATTTAATAGGATGTCTTACAGTCTTGATCTCAGAGGTTGCCCTCAGCTGAAGACGACTGTTTTCTCAAGCAGAGAGACTGCTTCTCTAGAGCACACTCTCCTGCACAGACTTGCAGAATATAGAGTTACTGGACTTCAGCGTAATTAGCTTTACTTCAAGATTTCTGCTTTAGAAATTTGAAGCTTTCTGATGTTGAAAGATTGCATCCAAGATAATTTCTACCTTTTTTGCATCCAAGATAGCTTCTGCTTTTTAAATACTCGTCTCTTGAAATTTTGCCTATATACATTTGAAGCTTTGGGGGAAGGGGAAAGGAGCATAAAAATAACGTTCAGGTAAAATTTAATGCTGTGGACTTTGGAGTCTTTAAGCTGACCATACAACTGATACCTGCCACCACAGCTCAGAGCAAGAATTGTATCTTGCCTGTTAGATTGGAGCAAAGAACTAATGTAGCTGTGAAAATGACTTCTCTTTTTGGATAGTGATTTTTCTCCTCTGATAGCGCAAACTTAAGCACGTGTTAGTGGACACAAAGGAGACATCCAGTTTGATTTCAAGCAGAATGTTGGAAATCATTGTTTAAATAAAAGCTTCCTTAACCTTTGTCAGGTTAAGCTTGTCTGATAACGAACTAGAGCTAGACCACAAGATTATTATGGCTGAAGTGCTAGGTGTATAATTTACTGGACTTCCACTGTGTAACTTAGCTGCACACAAGTAAAAGCCTTAAGACTCTGAAAGTTGACATGTTCTAGTTGTTCACACTGTTATGTCAGTACCAAATGTATGTAAAAGTAAAATTTAAAAAAGCATTATACTGGGCATCTGAAGAATCGTATAGAGGGGTACTTCTTGGCACTAGCAGTAGTTGAGCTCTAGCCTAACATTACATAGCAACGTCTTGGTGTCTTATAAATGTGTATGTAACATTCTAGAGCTTAATACTTAAATTCAATGCCTAATACATGTTAGGAAATAATTTGGAGGGAAGGACTGGACAAAAGCAGCTCAATGATTTAAGCAAGAGCATGTGCTCACTTCTTATTAATGCCATCCAGCTGTAGGTTTTTAAGTTCTTTCCCTTACCCTTGGAGAAAGGAACCCATCCAGACAGCAGCTTGGAACAACTAGGCTATTCATCTTCTCCGAAGTGCCTTTTGAAAAGAGCTTTTCTCTCCATCTGTCTTGAGTATGGAGGCAATGTAGGGCCTCCTACCTAAAATTCCTCTTCCTGCTGTATTCAATTCACTTATAAATATATTCATTTAACTATACCATTGGACTCAAAATAGGAACTTCAAGTTCCTAATGGAGACATTAGGACATGGACATGGGTGGGTGAGTGGGTTAAGGGGTTATAGCTGTCTATGCATCCGTTTCTCCACTTGTAAAATTAAAGTTCTTTATGTCCTATTCAGTAAGCACTTCCATATCAACAACTGACAAGAGGTGGGATTAAGAGACAAGATATTCTGGTTCACAGTATTCAAAGGCAAATGATTCTTGGCACCTTTGATCTACTACTACAGATACACAAAATCAACAGTAGAGATGTTAACACTCTTATAATGCTACAGACTGTGTGAATATTAGTGCAGTAGATACACTAGATATCTTTGCTAGATTCTCAACGAATGCGTAGATGGTAGAATTCACAGGTGTGTTTTGCAAGATCACAAAGGGAGATAGTGAAATAATCTACCTCAAAACATGTATTCGTGTATTTTAAGAGTTACCACAACCCTTTCCAACCTTGTAAGAGGTTGCAAAAATTAGCCTACCATAAGCAATCAGAAGGTAACTTTGAAAGATTCAGAATACAAATTGAGTATAAAGGTGTGAACAGAGTGAGGCAATGTTGTCTACTGCTGTTGCGGTGTCTGTATCTGTACTGTGTCTAGAACGTGACTCTGAGCCTGTGCAGCGGCGCCACTGAATATAACAGAGTGCAACTGAATATAAAAGAGGTGCAGATAAAAAGGTGGATGTAAGAGTGCAAATTGGGCTAAACCCTGCTGCCTGGTGCCATTGTGACGTTGTTGCATGCTTGACACTGTGGCAGGTTTGTGGGTTTAATGAGGTTCTCAGCCTGAGCAACAAGTTAGTGAACAAAAGGCACTTCAAAAATAACTATAGAAGAATGCAAATTAAATTACACACCAGACATGTAACCGCCATGCTTACGGCATGACCAGTATTGGGTTTTACATCACACAGAAGCGTAAGCAAGACAGAGAAAATGAAAATGTGAACACGCTTATTTGCTAAGGATAAGACTTCAGACTCTCTGGGATCCCAAAGCTGTGTAGGTTTAGCCATGAAAAGAAGGCAGAGTGTAAGAAATGCAAGACGTCTGCGTGCCTTGGGCTGTGTTTCAATTTGTGCTGCTTTCACTCAGGGAAGTGATACCCTGAATTCAAGCGGTGGCATTAGGAACCCAACAGTGCAATTGGGTTATGTACATTTTTAGCCCTTTGGGGGCTCTGGCACGTGGGAAAACAAGAGGAAATACAAAAAAGATGAAGCCCATCTCTGTTTTGTAGCAAACTGCAGACATAGCAGTTCAGAGAAAGATGGACAAAAATGCAAACGGCGGGGCCTTATGTGATCTCGGTCTGTTTTGCTTTATCCTGACCCTGTCTAGGTAACGTTGGGCTGCAAGAACGTTTTAATTTCTGCGTAATGGGTGAACACTTAAAACACGTCAAGGGATGACCATGGCAGTGGGCCCGGGGGTCTGCTTGGTGCCGGGGGAGGGCGGCCGCCGCCTCAGCGCGGCGACGGAGGGAAACCTCTCCTGAGGGAAACCTCTCCTGAGGGGNNNGGGGGGGGGGCAAGAGCCCGGTGAGGAGCCCCTGCCCCGGGCAGAGCTCGTCGCCTACCTGCGCTCACAGCTGTCCCCCGCAGCGCTGCGCGGCCGGCCGAAGCCGTGGGACGTGAAGCTGAGGGGTGTCAGCCCGCGGGGGGCTCCCCTTTGGGCGCGGGTCTTGCTCTGGGAGAGAGAACCGAGAACGACCGTCGCTTTTCAGGTGTGAGGAGACGGTGAGTGCGGGGCTGAGGGGAGCCTCATGGTGGGGCGGCGGTGGGGT